>VDFB02221497.1:0-57779 GCA_007258455.2 Sequoia sempervirens | reverse complement strand
CAATATTTATTCCCTTCCTATTTATACTATATCGTGTCCCTTCTAAGAGATGCGATTCCTATATGGAGGTGCGATTCCTTTTATTTAATTCCGCTGCTTCCCTTAATGAATCCCATTGACTTGGTCGTCCAGCATTAAGAGTTTGACCATATGTATTATTTATGTTTATTAATATATATGTTTCCTTGTTTTAATATATATTTTATATTATAATGATAATTATAATAATATCAATTGTTAATATTTATTTTGCATTAAAGATATTAATATTATTATATTCGGTAATTATAATTATAATATTATCTTATGATAATTATAAGTATAAAAATAATAAATTACTAATATTCCTCTTTATATATTTTAATATGTATTTTATTTATTTTACATTTCAATGCTTCATATCTTAGTGTTACAATTCCGGGGGCATGACAACCCACTTTATTTTTCCAATGTCTTTGAGTGCATTGTTCATAGCATGCACACAAGGGGTCCATAGATATGCTTGTATGTAGATTGAATCAATCTACCCATCACCTTGCAAAGAATCAATCTACTTGTTGCCTTGCAGACATGTGCTGCATTAGTAATCACTTGCACTCCCAAGATCCTTGTGTCTTGCATCAATGCATGTAAATTTAACGTTGATGAGTGGATGTTGTCCAATATCCGTCAACCCATCCATGATTATGCTACAACCACGTGTTGTCCATTTGGCCTTCCTCTCCTCCATCAACATGTTAACTTTTTCCAAGATAGTGGTTCTCAATCTAGACTCTATAGGACCCACATAACAAGGACTATCTTTTTTTACCTTGTTGAAAAAGTTTTTAAAAAGGAGATTGAGCAACATGGAAAGGAATGACATGACCAAAATAGAAATTGGCAATGGCCTCATTTGCAACCTTGCTTGCACATGGAACATCTATGAATGGGTTCGATGATGATGAACTTGCAGCTTTTTGTTTTCCCCTTCATCCCACCACACTCATGTCAAATGACAGAAATGAGGGTAGTCTAACTCTACTTGAATCTTGTGGTGTTTAGGAAATTGTTGGTGTGTTCCCTTAAAATAGTTTGATCCTCTCAGCCCTCTCCTCAAGTGTGACTTTTTGTAGTGCCCCCTTTATATTTTTTTATGGTTTTATACTTCTTTTGTATTTTCTAATTTATTCTTGAAACAAGAAATAGACTGAAACAGCAAACTGAAAGTTGAAAATAATGATGGAAAATACTTGATCAAACCCTCAAACACTTCATAAGCCAAATCTGAACCAAATCTTGATAAATTCAATGGCTGGTACAAACACTAGGTCACTTCAAATGCTCAGATCAGATTCAAACATAAATTTGGAAACCTTCAAAGTCTGATTTTATTGATGTTTGCAATGATTACAAGTTGGAAATTACAATAAGACAAAAATGAGATCTGAAATTGCAATTTTGAATTCACATAGACCTTATTGGAGTGGTATGGATGGTTGATCTAGCTAGGTTAAGGGCTGTACAGACTGGTACAGCAGCTGTAGGGCTGTGGTTGGAACTTACCATGACCAGACGAACTATTTTTAACTCTCCTTGCCGCTGATGTAATGCAGATCAGACCCTGGTAACACAAATCAGACCTCAAAAGTGCCAAATAAACATGTATGGACTGTCCTCATAGCAGGCGCCTCCCAAATCAACAATAAATATATCCAAAATGGTTTGCCACTCTTGAAAAATAATTTCTGAACTTTTGTGTAGCTGGGCTACCTCCAAAAATAATACCAAAACCCTCCAATGATGTCAACTGCCAGTTGGTATGACTGTAACAACTCAGATCCAGCCATTAGGAGTCCCAAGAAGTTGCCAAAAATCTAAAACTCAATATATAAACTCTCAAATATGTGTTGGTAATGAAATAATGATTTTTGCATGCCAAAAACATTGTAGTGGCACTGTGGCAAAATCAAATCCATCACAAATCAGCACAATTGTGATTCTTGAATGGAATCACCCAAGATTGGAAACACGGGTTTTTGTCCTTGATCCCAAATGTGGAATTCAAGATGGTTTTCATCCTTGGATGCCCTAGATTGAACAAACTGCTCAAATATGAAAATTGGATGCAAAGAGGATAACTTGATTGATGATGAAATGAGAAAAAAAGTGCTCCTTTTATAATTGTATTTTTTGGGCCTTCCATTTGTTTTATTTCATTTTCTTCGAGTTTTATTTTTCTTCCAAGTATTAAAATACTTTTTATATTTAAGTGTTCAAAAATTCACTTTTTAATTTATTAAAATAATATTATTTAAGTTGCCCTAACATTAAAAGTGATTGGGTCAAACAAAAAATATTATTAATTATTTTAATCTGAAAAAGGGGACATGACACTTTTTCACAAGGCCCGACCCATTTACCAAGGGCATGTAAAAAGTGTAGATTAACCTTCATAATATTGCCCTTCCGGTCCTTTGGGCAAATGTTGCATTTCCAATGCCAACTTCCACTTGAATTAGCACCTCTGTTTGTGTTGAGCAATGTTGCAAATGATTTTTTTTGTTAAATGGGCCTTTAGCATATCATACCAACAACTTGGAAGGGCAGTCTGATTGCAATGTCCTCCCAATTGAACTATTTGTTCCTATGGCTGGGGTTTGGCTGCCTTTAGCTCATTCCCCTTTCAATTTCATTACCCAAATCAAGATCAGCATGGGCACCAGATGAATCCATCTTGACCCTGAAAATAGATACAATAAAAAACAGATCATCACAGGTACTAGATGAATCCATCTTGACCCTGAAAATAGATACAACACAATACAACAAAAAATGACATTATGAAAATAAAAAACAATAGATTTTGCTTGCAAAAAGCAACAAAAAACGACAGTTTTTGTATGCCAAAAGTAATAAAAATAAAAAACGGCAGGTTTGCAAGTTTGAACAAGTTTTAAACTTTTATTTTGAAGGTTTAAACAAGTTAAAATTTGAAAGTTTGAAAGGTCTGGAGGTTTGAAAAACTTCTAAGTTATTGGTTCTGGTACGAGGGCAGTTATGGGTACATGGTTTTGGTATATGCTAGTATGGCTATTTTTAATCCTTGGGAATGGTACAGCTGTAATATATGTGTGTGTGTCTGAGTGTGTGCAAAAAAATATAAAAAATATATAGAATTGCAAATACATTTGATATATTATACAATATTATATTTAATAATAATGACATTTTAATCTTTGATAATATGATACATCATCATTGATCAATGATATTATGATAGTCATCAAGATAATTGTCTAAGTTCTTAGTTTTGGTCTCCACTCACAGACCCCCTCATTGTAATCAAGTTTCTTATGTGACAAGAGATCCCAATAACTAGTGGGGGTTGGGAGTGGAGACCCTAATGAGGTCTAGGGACAGCATCCCTCATGGAGTCTTGGGGGCAATGCCCGTAGTGGGGTTGAGGTGCAGTGCTATTTTCACAATTTTATCACTTAATGGCTAAATTAGGTATGACATATTTTTGTTTATAAAAATATTTTAAAAAAATGATTTATATTTATATTTTTTATTTTTTGTTTGGGTGGCCTTTGGGTTTGCCTAGAAGCGGTTTGGGACCCATAGTGAACCCAAGGTCCCTGGGTAGGACCTTGGGCGAACTCAGGATGCTCTCGTCACAAGATTTGTACCCACACCCATTATGTATGGGATCGGAATCCCAAAGGGGCATACTGGGTAACTTAGAAAAACTTCAACATGACGTATGTAAGTTTGTAACAGCATGTTTGAAAGTTTGGAAGAAAAAAAAACATTTGCAAGTATTTTAACTTTCAAAACAAAAACATAAAATGAAAGAAAAGCCATAAAAACACATGGATATGTTTCATGCCTTCTTTCTTCTCTTTTTCCTCTTCCTTCCTCCTTTGCCTTTCAGTTTCGTTCACCTCTTGTTAACTTTTAGTTTGTTGAACTCTCCTCTTCTTGTAAGGAACCAAATATTGAAAATGCATATAGAAACAATGAAATGATAGTGGCCTAGGGAAAATCTAGGTAAATAATCTATTTTTTATATTGGAAGGTCTTATGAGGGTCCCACAATTGTTTAAGGTTATAATGAAATTTTAAAAAGTGAGTTACTTTTTTTCGCATGTTATAACCTGCTTGTTTGCAGCTTCCACTTAGGAACATTCCTGGGAGATGTCCCCCACATAGAGGATGCCCCCCTCCCCCTCCGAAAAAGAAAAGCAGAAATTTGTGGGGGAGGGGTTGTTGTTTTGTCACTATCCCCAAAATGTCCACCTATTAGGAAATGGTAGAAAATCCCCTAAGATGTGTCCCAAGAGAATGTTGCTATTTAGGAAAATTGGCTAATGGGAGATGCTTAATTTCCATTTCTACATTGTATTGTTTTACCCCTATACTTATCTATTTAATATGTGAAGTATTGAATTCCTTATAGTCTTCTATTCTAGTCAATATATTAGGCAACAATGCTAAAGCATTGGAGAAAGGATTGATCATTGGTTTCTAGATGTTTGTAGAAAATATGCAAATATAGATGCATGTTTATGTTGAAATAGTCATTAGAAATCGGCTCAACATAACTATTAAGCTAAGTTATTGGGTTCTCCTATTTTGGTTCACATTGTTGAATTGAATAGGAGCGTGAGTGGGGTTAGGAGTGTAGATGAATTGACTAGGGCATGGCCTCACCGCCTTAGGTACTCTTTGGGGTGGTACGGCTGTGCCTTGGCCAAAACCTGTGGGATTTTAAAAAAAGAAGCCAAAAAAAAAAAAAAAATCACGTCTCAATCAAATAAACCCTTAAAGTTTGGTGAATGGCGATGATTAGAAGGGTATATGCCCCTACCCCAAGGATCATCAAGTAGTAGCTTTTTGTTGAATGCTATCACCCACCTAGCGAAAAGGTATTAATAATGTTTGATGCTTTGGCATGATTTCGACTAATTGGAAGTCTTGAAGTCAGGTTTCCATCGAAAGTCTCGGCTTCCCTTGATCCTTACCTTTTAGGAAGAAAATATATTTTTAATTTATTATATATATATAAATTATAATGTATATTATATATTTAATTTAAATATTATTTATATCATATTATATTTTCAATGTAAATATATATATATACACTCACAACCATACCTTTACCCAGGGGATTTTTTGCCATATCTGCATACCCAAACCCCAAATCTGTATCTGTTCTTGTACCAGAACCAGTAACTTAGCTAGTAAGCTTGCTTCAAGTTCTTAAGTGTTTCAGCGTTCAGGCACTTTCTTATGGAGTTAATTTTATGTAGTATGGTCTGAATTATTGTACTCAATTTTATACATTCTTTTCATGAAGCAACATTTTCAGTTAGTCAGATCAAGAAAGTTCATATTAATTTTCATATCATTGCATTGTTATTCAAAGATTACTTATACAGAGAAATATCAAATTCATAGCACTAGATTAAAGATGCTCTTTCCAATATTTCTTCCCCTAACATTAACTTTATAATTTTGCAGGAAATTATTGACATGTGTGATTATGCAGTTGGCTTAAGTCGGCAGTTGAATGGTTCTATTATTCCTTCAGAACGTGAGCTTTTATATGTTATTATGATTAATTATTGCAATAATTAAACTTCTATTTCATTTTTTTATTTAGAACTGGTAATAGATAAATTTATATTCACAGTGTTATATACATATTATGTGTAATGATGGTTTAGCCTTTGATTAATGAAATATATCGTTGACCATGTGTGTTGATGTTTATGGCAGCGTCGTGGTCTTCTTCCAGCAATCTTCCTAATGACAAGATAATAAATTAAATAATAGCTAAGGCTATTTAATTTATATATATAGCGATTGGATAAATTCAAGAGACACGTCATTAATAATAAATGATGATTAATTATTGAAGATGGCCAACCTTCAATATTATTTGTAATTTCCTTGGTGGCCGACCTAGCTTTTATTTGTAATTATATTTTGGTGGCCGACCACCTCCTTGAAGAGGTGCGACCTCTCTTGCACAATGTATATATAGAAGCTCTTTCCTCCTCATTCAACAACAAGCAAGTTCGAAGTCTCTTCTCTTCTCTCAAGTGCGAATTACCAAGAGCAGATTGCGAATTCTTCAAGTGCAGATTGTGAAGTCATCAAGAGCAGATCGCGAACTCTTCAAGAGCAGATTTGAGTTGCAAGGAAGTGCAGATTATTTATCTATCATTGCATCTTGTTGAAGGTGCTGGTTATTGGCCTCATTGTAAAGAGACTTGTTGCCATTACATATATATAAGAGATATATATTTGTTGCTAGGTTTTTCTCCCTCAAGAGGAGGGTTTTCCCAGGGTATCTGCTGTGTTATTGTGTCTGATTTTGAATTAATTTTCTGTGCATTACATCTGATCTTAAAACTAACATGGTATCAGAGCGGGTTTGAAGAAGATCGTGATCAGATTTCTTATAACAGCGATACTCTTTTCTCTCCCTCTCCTTGTTGTCTATCTTTATCCGTTAGTCAAGATGGTGAATGGTCTTAAGATTGAGGATAGACTTGAGGGAGCTTCAAATTATACATCATGGAGGTTCAAAATCATGCTCACCTTGGAAGAGAATGATTTGGTTGAGTTTGTGGAGACCAAAGTTCCCGAACCAGTGGAGGAAGAAGAGAAGTTGCAATGGAGGAAGAAAGACATCAAGGAAAAGAAGACGTTGGTTGGTTCCGTGAAGGATCATATCATTCCTATTGTCTCCAAGTTGAAGACGGCAAGAGACATGTTCAAAACCCTGGAGGAGATGTACGAAATCAACAACACAAGCCGGGCACTTGCATTGAAGCAACAACTCCATCATGTGAAGATGGCGGGAAGGAGAATCTGTCATCGCTTACTTCATGAAGATTTCCGAATTGAGAGATCAGCTCTCTACCATTGGTCATATTGTTGATGTCAAGGACTTGACCATGTTGGTGATTAATGGTCTTCCTTCATCTTGGGAGTCTTACATTCAAGGAATCAGTGCAAGATCGAAACTTCCCAAGTTTGATCATTTGAGGGTAGATTGTATTCAAGAAGAGTCTAGGTTGGCTGCGAGAGGGTCGAAGCTCTACAAATGAAGACATTCATGTTCTTTCCACTCAATCCTCGAAGAAGAAAGAGAAAGGTGGAAAGAAAGGATATTTCAAGAGGAATAGAGATAAAGGATTCAAGAAGAAGTGGGACCTCTCCAAAGTCCAATGTTTTCATTGTGACATGTTTGGTCACTATGCAAAGGATTGCCCCACTAGGCCTAATCAGCATGCTTCATTTGCGGATGTGGATGAGATCTCTCCTCAAAAGGATTCTAGGGAATTTCTATTCTAAGCCATGGGCTTGTGTTCAAGCTGTGAAGGTTATGTGCTGATCTGTACGCAAGAGCAGCGTATGTTACTGCATCCAGTATTTGCATCCATCAGAATATTTAAAGAGATAAGTATTCTTTGTTTGCTGAGTTATATCATTTAGTTGGATCCTGTAAGATCCTTTGAAGATCTCATTTATTGCAAGTTATTTCATGCTGGCTGTGAAAGATTTATGAGTATGACTCTGAAATAAAAAAGAGAATTGCAATTTCGATGGTGATTAGTTGGTCACATCGATATCATTCTCTAATGCATGAACTGTGATAGAGCCTTGAACTCTTCGAGAGAGTTGGTTCTACATGCTAACTGCATAATGCATTTAAGAAATATGTAGTTGTTCAGATTGTTTTTCTGTTGTGCTGAGTTTAGCACTCTCGAGAGGAGTAAAAGATGGAAGAAAGAGTTATATCAAAATTCAATAAAGATAAGTTCTTTATCTCTTCATTTTGTTCTTTTGATATATAGGTTGATTCACTTATTCATGTTCTAATATTGTTCATAAATTCTTATGTATTCATGCTATAACCTGAGATAGTAAACTTTGTATGATTCTAGCCTTGATATTTCTTTGGATAGTTATAAACGGTTAGTAATCTCTCTCTAAAATGCTTCCAGGACAAATCTAGGAGCAAGACGGTGATGAGAGATTGTTTAGTGATGAAAAACTTGAGGCATCTTGTGAGGAAGTCATGCCAACCAAAGAAATGATCAAGTGTGAAGTCACGACTTGCAACCATGGGACTGAATTGGCGACTAGAGGGAGTTCACTTCCAAAAGTCTTCTTTGCAATCTCTGAAGCAGGGATCAAGAGGGAGTTTTGTAACTCATTGAGAAGGAGTGAAGATTACTATATTGCAAGGCCAGGTGCTAAATCCTTAGAGGATCCCTTCAGCTGCTGAGATCATAATTGCTCAAGACTGTCATTTGGATTTGACATTGGTAGCTTCGCAAACCTATTCAGAATAGTGTGATCTGGGATGAGGTCGAGGAGGACAATCCTGAACTCTCTACAGTACCAGAGGTGTGCACTGGAAAACATTTATCTAAGGCAAGTGTTGCAGGCAATCTTGGACGAAGAGGTCAGAAGGTTGATGCAAGTACTTGAAGATTCAGAGGGAGCCTACTGAACCTGAAGAAGATGTTTAAGGAGGCTGTAGCTAGTTCAGATTTGGTGGATCCTCTATATACACAGTTGATTGGATCGTTGATGTATCTAGTCAATATTAGACGAGATATCTGCTATGCAGTGAGTGCACTCAGTCAGTTCATGTGTGAACCTAGGCAGATACATCTAGTTGCAGCAAATCCTGAGATACTTGCGTGGCACAGTTGGATATAGGCTGAGATATTCTTTAGGTGTGGATTTGAAGTTGCATGGTTATACTGATTTTGATTGGGTAGGGTGTGTCACTGATCGGAAGAGCACCTCTGGATGTTACTTCAGTTTGGGATCTGCTATGATTTCCTGGTGCAACAGGAAGCAATCATCTGTAGCATTGAGTACAACAGAGGTAGAGTATATTGGAGCTAGTGTGGCAACGAGCTGTGTGAAGCTTTTTGTCAATCTTGTGTTCTATGACAGAACTAAGCATGTGGAGATCAAATACCATTATATCAGAGATATGGTATTGAGGAAAGCTATACTGTTGAGGTATATTAGCACTGATGAGCAGACGATAGACATTCTCACCAAGCCTCTTTCCAGGATAAAGTTTGTGTACTTTCGAGATAAGCTTGGTATGGTGGAGAATACAACCCTAATTGAGAAGGTGTCTCAATATCAGTGATCCTCTTTAATGAGTTCTTCTCTGTGAGAGAAGTTTGAGGTGAAATCCCTTGTTAATGAGTTCTTCTCTGTGAGAGAAGTTCAAGGTGAAATCCCTTGTTAATGCATTCTTCTCTACAAGAGAAGTTTGAGGTGAAAGCCCTTGTTTCCACCCTCTGGGAGAGCCATGGTGGATGTCATGTGTGTGACTCCATGATAGCATCACGTGAGAGAGTCTGTGATGATTTTTTGTACTTGTGTTTCACCTGCTGGGAGAGCCACGGTGAAAGTCATGTTGAGGTGACAATATCACGCAAGTGATGAACACTTGTACATACCATACATGGTTGTAGCCATTATGGTTGATACCACAATGAGGTGATATTTGATATCACGATGAGGTGATATCATTCTTTTCCACATATGATTGTAGCCATTGTGGTAGATATCACGATGAGGTGATATCTTTCCCTTCCACATATGGTTGTAGCCATTGTGATAGACATCACGATGAGATGATATGTCTTGTGTAGTTGGAAGAATCCTCCCTAGTTGAGAGGGAGTGTTGATGTTGATGGCAGCATCGTGGTGTTCATCCAACAATCTTCCTAATGACAAGATAATAAATTAAATAATAGCTAAGGCTATTTAATTTATATATATAGCGATTGGATAAATTCAAGAGACACGTCATTAATAATAAATGATGATTAATTATTGAAGATGGCCGATCTTCCTTGTAATCAATATTATTTGTAATTTCCTTGGTGGCTGACTATAATGTCCCCTTTTTCATGAGCATTGAAGTTTGGAGGAATTAGCCTATTCCAGATCCTTGTAGGCTAATGGGGCTTGATAAGAGGATTGCTTGGCAGATATCCAGTTGATTGGTTGGCTCATTCTGTGACTTCATGAAGGTTTTCCTATTATCACCATGGATATTTCTATTTATGGAAACCTCTATATTATATTATAATGTTATGTTGCACTTTATTAGTGAGATTATATTTTATATTATTATAAAGTGCAATATTAAAATATTAAAATAATATTATAATATTCCTTCTAGAAGCCAACTTGGAAAAGTTCTAGAAGGAGGCCAACCTCTTGAGGAAAAAGTATAAATAAACATCATGGGCCTCATTCTCATCATCCAGATTTGTTGTTGATGTTGATGTTTAATATCTTCAGTTGTGGAGCCTAGGGCATTGCAGTTGTTTCAGTTGGCTATTGAGAATGAAAACTCTCAATTGGTAGGCAATTTTGAGGGTGTGAAATATCACTTGAATTATTGCAGCTGAGAGAAAGTTACTTCAGACTTTCATTTGTTCTTCATTGGTTAAAACTTTGTGGCCTTTGGCCAAGTTTTGTATGATATCGATTGGTGTTTGCTTTGGAGACATTTTGGAGTTCATAGTCTTCAACGAATTTGCATTGAAGAGGTCGATTTGCATTCATTCAGGCATTTCCAGAATTTTGATATATTATTACAGTCATCTTAGTCTGCATATTAGTGCCATGATTTTGCATATATCTCCTTCATTTGGCATCGATCCTCCAAGAAGGTTGCAGCATTACATTCTATGGTGAATGGAGATGATGTTTCATGCATTTTGGAGGAGTTTTGTATTGTGTTAAGGGGCTGATTTTGAAGTTGCAATGGTCTGATATACTACAGCAAGGGCGCCATTGGCAAGAAATTTTTGTTCTTATTTCATCATCGAAGCCTCCTATGGTTCTGGGCATTGTTGCATTTTAATCCTTTGGTCCTACTAATCATTTCAAGTGCCAAGAGGTGGAGTTTAATTGCTGCATTTATTTATCTAAAGTATTGCCAGGCAAGAACAAGAGCAGCTGGGTGAAAGCATCGATTGGGCCTAAGAGGAGTTCATTTTGCTTGGAATTTGATTGCTACTTCATCTATCATCAAGGGCTTCAACATTCAATCAGGTTCCACTATTAGTAGTTCATAATTTTATTGCATATGGGAAAGTTTAGAGTTTCAGCTGTAGGTGCATATTTCTTTACCAGCAATCATCATATTTTGTAATCAATGCAAATGCCAAGAGTCTTGGCTTATTGATGAGGATTGTATTGGATCATTGTGTTGTAATAAGAGATACTAATTTGCTGGTCATTTGTAGTTGTCATTGAGCAATTCTATATCATTTGTAGTCAGCTTAGTAGTTTGCATACCAACTGTTTGACAAAATACCAATTGGCTGTAGGTGATCATTTCTCATGTTTAGATCATATATATGCATTGAATGTTGTCAAAATAAGTTGCACATTCATGTTAGGACATTGTTTAGACAAATTAGAATCATTTGCAAACATTCTCATTGTTGTTAAGAGAAGGAAAGTACCATTAAAGCAAACTGAAATGTTATATCAGTCATATGACCCTTGTATGCAAAGTGTTTGACAAAATTACCAAGGCCAAAAATCAAAAGTTTTCAATCAGATTTGAGCAGGCTCATTACACCGACCTAGCTTTTATTTGTAATTATATTTTGGTGGCCGACCTTCTCCTTGAAGAGGTGCGACCTCTCTTGCACAATGTATATATAGAAGCTCTTTCCTCCTCATTCAACAACAAGCAAGTTCGAAGTCTCTTCTCTTCTCTCAAGTGTGAATTACCAAGAGCAGATTGCGAATTCTTCAAGTGCAAATTGTGAAGTCATCAAGAGCAGATCGCGAACTCTTCAAGAGCAGATTTGAGTTGCAAGGATGTGCAGATTATTTATCTATCATTGCATCTTGTGAAGGTGCTGGTTATTGGCCTTGAGATTGGCCTCATTGTAAAGAGACTTGTTGCCATTACATATATATAAGAGATATATATTTGTTGTTGGGTTTTTCTCTCTCAAGAGGAGGGTTTTCCTAGGGTATCTGCTGTGTTATTGTGTCTGATTTTGAATTAATTTTCTGTGCATTACATCTGATCTTAAAACTAACAATGTGGACATGAAATGCTCATTTATTGCATTGGACATATTCATGTGGACAATATTTTTTTAGAGGAGATTGTTCTACTAAATATTGAGAAGCAGGTCCCTCTTCCCCAATAAAACATTTTCTGCTCTGAGAAATTAATGAACACTTAAAACCTTCAACATATTGGTGCATCATGAAAGGTCAACTCCTTTTCTATTTTAAACAGGACATTTGAATCTGTAGCATTGTGGCAATAAATGGCCCAATTTATCACTAAAGCCTGGACCAAAATTTGGACAACGTATATTAAGTAGATTCTTAACTTTCCATTTTAACTCGATAGGATGCTCACCAGAATTTGGTAGGACCCCATCAATATCCTTGTATAGACAATTAGAGATCTTTGTAATCAGAAAAGATGGTGGGTGCTTGGGTGGCATTGCCAATGCTTTTGTTTGGGTATTATTAATTTTTCATAAACTCAAAAAAATTGTCACTTGTATTTGTCTCCACAAGCTGATTCCTATATGCCAGCTTGAGATGTTTAGGTGGGTGTAGTGTAAATAACTCTTTGAGTTGTTCTACATCATCTTCATCCTATGAATCCAAATTGGTTTTGCTCTCTTTAATTGAACTTGTTGATCTAAAGCTACATGGGCATAATGTTTTTAAATTTTTTGACAGTTTGTAATATTTTCAAGTTCCAATGTCTTCAAATGGTAAAATGTTTTAGAAAATATTTTTTCTCCAAGAAACCCTTGTTCTAAATAATTATGGATTGTAGACGTTTAAAGCTTAGTTGCCGGATTCGCGTTTTCGGCCCGACGTGCCCGCTCCGGGAGCGTTTGGGCACGGGAGCGTGCGGTTTAGTGCCTGGGAGCGCCCAGGGAGCGGCGGGTTCTCTCACGGTGTCTCTGGCGCTGATGCGTAGCGCCAACCGGGTTTGGGCGTCAAAACAAACAAAAAGTGATTTTTTTAATCATTTTAAAAGCCAAAAAACCCTAAAACGCATTTCTAATATGATTCTATCACTCTTTTTTCATTTCATTGCTCTCACAAACACATTTTGCTCTCCATTTTTTTCATTTTGCAGGTTGAAGAAGATTGATCAAGTGCAAAAGAAAGTGAGGATAACTTGCACAAAAGAAGATCTAATCACTTAAGGTATGCATTTTAACTCATTTTTTCAAGTTTATGATGGATTCTTTCAAGTTTTTGAAGATTTTTTGCAAGTTTTTGAAGATTTTTTCAAATTTTTTTTTTTTTATAAATTTTTTTTAAGAAAAGAAGAAATAAGATTTGCTATTTGTTTTAATGTGTTTTGGTGTTCATTTTGTAATTTGTTCAATATTTTATATTTCTTATAACAGTAAAATCAAAGTTCAAATGGCTACAAGTTCAAGTTCAGTGGGTGTTCCTGCTGGTAAAAACCAAAAGTATAAAATTGATGCAGCATCTCCTTTATGGCATCATACTACAATGGTTGAACAGCTTCCAGGAGGTGGGGCATTTGTTTGGATTTGTGATGAGTGTAAAGTCACATTTAAGAGCTCATATAGTCGAGTGAGATTTCACCTTTTTGGACAAAGTGGGCAAGGGATTAGACCATGTGCAGGGGCAGATAAGAAGGGGTTGTCAAAGGATAAAATTATGAAATACATGGCTGAACAAGAAGAAGCTGATGCGAAGTCTACAAGAGCAAAATTAAGAACCCATCCTTTAGCAAAGAAAAAATCAATTACTTTGCCTGAAGATTCATTAATGGCCTCTCAACATCCTTTCTTGGAGACACCCTTTGTTGAAGTAGAAAACCCCACTTCTTCCCGCAAAAGAGGACCATTGGATAGGGCATTTCAAAATGAAGCAAGAGACATCGCAGAGGAAAAAATTGCATGTTGCATTTATGCCAATGGTCTTCCTTTTAACTTGGTGAGATCACCATATTGGCATGATATGGTGGAGGCAATCAATGCTGCACCTTCAGGTTTCAAAAGTCCTGGGTATGAAAAGGTGCGCACCACCTTATTAGTAAAAGAAAAAAATCATGTAGAGACATCACTCAAATCAATTAAGGATTCTTGGGTTGAAACAGGATTGTCTATTGTTTCCGATGGATGGAAGGATTGCAAAAATCGACCTTTGATAAATGTTATTGCAGTGTCCCCTAAAGGGGCTATGTTTTTGAAGGCAATTGATTGTGAGGGGCAAATCAAAGATGCAGAATTCATTTCAAAAATCCTCATTGAGTCCATAGAGATGGTGGGTCCGGAAAATGTTGTTCAAGTCATTACAGACAATGCAAAAAATTGTCGGGCTGCAGGTATTTTGGTTGAGCAAAGGTATGAACACATTTTTTGGACACCATGCACTGTACACTCCCTTAACTTGGTGATGCAAGCAATTGGCACTCAAATAGAATGGGTGAAAGAAATATACCAAGAGGCTGAGGAGATCCAAATGTTTGTGACAAACCACCATATGTCACAAAGCATCTTCAGGACTTTCTCGAGATTGGAATTGTTGAAGGTAAATTTAATTTAATTATCAATTATAATTTATTTTAAT
Source organism: Sequoia sempervirens (assembly GCA_007258455.2). NCBI lineage: Eukaryota > Viridiplantae > Streptophyta > Pinopsida > Cupressales > Cupressaceae > Sequoia > Sequoia sempervirens. The sequence goes on along the minus strand of VDFB02221497.1, from coordinate 43,121 downwards.
TTTTTTAATTTTATGGATTTATATTTTAATGTGTTATTATTATTAACTTATGTTTTACATGATCCTAGGTTGCGGAGACCCGATTTGCATCACACACAATCGTTTTGAGACGACTTGTGAAGGTGCGAGACGCATTGGGTGCCATGGTTATTAGCAACCAATGGAGTATTTGGAAAACATCAAGTTCAGAGAGGGCTCGAAAGGTCAAGTCATTGATCCTAGAGGATGATTGGTGGGATCGTGTGGCCTATGTCTTGAGATTCACTGATCCTATCATGACTATGCTCAGGTTTGCTGATACAGATAAACCATGTTTGGGGGATATCTATGATGGTATTGACTCCATGATAGAAAAAATAAGGGTGATAATAGCAGAAAAAGAGAATGACCCCCAAGAAACATTTTTTCATAGAGTTGAAAAAATCATTCACCACCGTTGGGCCAAGATGAACACACCATTGCATCTCCTTGCATATGCATTATCTCCCAAATACTATAGTTCACAGATACTTGCTTTGCCAGGGAGAACTCCACCATATAGAGATAGTGAAGTTGCTAATGGGTACAAGCAAGCATTCAAAAGACTCTTCATAGATCCAGAAGTGGTGGAAAATGTTAGGAAAGAGTTTGGCTTGTTCATCACAGGACGAACACTTAGTCCTTGTGCTACTCAAGACCAATACAAAGTAGATGCTTGTACATGGTGGTACCTCCATGGGCAAGATTTTATGTTCCTCCAACCTCTTGCAATCAAGATTCTATCACAAGTAATTTTTATTTTTTAATTTTTTTTATTTAACATTTGTATTGTAGACTTTAAGTTTAGTAGTACTTCTTACCATTATTTAATTTATTTTGCATTTTTTATTTCTAAGTTATTTTGGTTTTCTCTCCAATTTCAATAGGTTGCAAGTTCTTCTTCGGCTGAACGAAATTGGAGTACATACTCCTATATCCACTCAGTGAAGCGTAACCGGTTGGGTGCAAAAAAAGCAGAAGACTTGGTTTATGTCCATTCCAACTTGCGTCTTCTATCACATAAGCAAGATGAGTACAAGGATGGTTCAATGAAGAATTGGGACATAGCCCCTGAGAGTGCCAACTTGGATGCATCTATTGCAGAGCTTGCTAGAGTCACTATAGATGGAGATGATGATGATGAGACTCTTGCACATGATGCACCTACTACAAGTGGCACTGGCAGTGCATTTGTTTGTGGTTCCCGTTCAAATGATGATGATCTAGACCCTTTTGATGGTTGATGAATAATTGTAATGATCTTCATTTGAATCATGACTAAAGAGTACAAAGACATATATGATATTATTAATATATGAGTATGACATATGTATTGGAATTTTGAACTATCAATTGGCATTTATGATTTATCTTTCTAAGCTTGTAGTTTATCTATTATCACTAGCATTGATCAATGATTTTAGATTTAATGATGATTGATGATTGATGAAGTATCATAGACTCATAGTTCATACTATCAAATGTATTTACAATTTTGTATATTTTTAATTATATATATATATATATACATATAGCCATACCCAAACGTACCGTATTTCAGGAAAAAAAAAAAATCGCCGTACCGGCGTACCCGTATCCCGTACCCGTGCCCGTTCCCGTACCCGTACCGGCAACTAAGGTTTAAAGTCTCTAATGGTATGATGTTGTTACCACAAGATGCTTTTCGAGTGTGCCCTTACTACGTATACAATTACAATTAGTGGTTTAGCAGCATATTGGATGGTATTATGTATGTAAACAAATTTTGTACTGTTTAATTTGTCATTAGCACAAAGCTTAGTAGCTTTTAGTACTCAGATCACTTTTGATTAACATAGCCCTAAGACAATTATAGTGATGTGTTTTAGAATCTTTCTTGATGCCTTGTTTGGTCTCATGCTCCTCTTATTGATTAAGTTTTCTTTGTTTGCTTCATTGTATCATTCATACTTAGCTGTAGAAAGAAAGCAACTATATTGATGTCCACAATTGATCAAAGTTGCTTGAAGGGACTTGAGCACCATTAATTGCAATTGAGTGAAAAGAACCCTAGGTTTTCAAAAACAATTATATAAGAAAGGCATGACTCTAGGGAATAGACTTGAATCTATTAAAACCTAGACAATATTGTTTATATTGAATTAAAAATAATCATGTAAGGCTGGCTAGGACTCTCAAATGGAATGGATAAAGAGGCCGAGAAAAAAAAAGTTGGAGGCTTGTGTTGGAGATTTTATTTTCACAAGCTTGCAAGGCTAGAAATGTTGTCATGTCCTCTTTTTTAATAATTTTGTTATGGACCAAAATGCCTATTTCCTAATTCTTGTGTATTCCCTTGTCCAATTTGTGTATATGTCCTTCCTCTTCTTTCCCCCCTATGTCTTTCTAAGATCCCCAAAGTCTCCTAGTGTTGGGGCATGCCCAATCTTCTAAATGTTTGTCACTTGTTAGTGTTTTGGAGCTCCTTGTCTTGGCATGCTTTCCTATCTAAGTCCGATTTTCCCTAAGCCCCTTTAGTGCCAAACCTTTGGACTTGTCCTTCTCGTTGTGCCAATCTTTTGGTCCCCACCAGAGTGTCGGAGTTTCCCTTCCTTAGGTACCCTTCTCATGTCATCTCTGACCCTCGACTCTTGACTCAATGTTCTTACTAAGTTACTTAGTGGAGTTAGGCTTGTGGCGCTACCTTCAACTTGGGTACTTGTTTCTTGTCATGCCCAACTCTTGAACTCCATTGATAACTTCATACATCTCATTAGGGTTAGACTTTCACTCATTCCTTTACTTGAGTCCTTCTTGTGCATGCCCAATCTTTGATGCTTGGTAACTTCTAGCATACATCCTATTAGAGTTGGTGGTGCGAGCTTTCTTCAATTGTGGTACCAGGTATGAGTCATCCTTGATTCTGACATTTTCTACTATCCTCTCTTTGGGATTGCTTGTTCGGACTTCCCTTCACTTGTCTATCTTAATGGTACAAGTTCCTTGTCATCGCTAACCTTTAAAGCCCAAAACTTTGACCATTTTCACTACTCATCTCACCTACCTCCGAGCACATCATAGAGTGCCATTAATGCTCAATTTTATGTCGTAACTTCTAGAAAGGTGGGCCTTTTTCCCACAAACATTATTTAATATTTAGGACGTGGATCTTTGTGTACCTCCAGTTGCTGTAGTCGGCCGAAAGTAATTTGTTAGTTGGCTAAGTAAATAAATAAATAAATAATATTGTACAACAAATGGTAATTAATGTGTTGTATCGGGAATTAGTCCCCGACCATGGATTAGTTGTACCGGGTAGTTATCGATGGTTGGTGTCCTCAACCAACATCGACAACTATATATGTCATAATTTACTTGTCGTCGGGGACAACACAGCCTTTGGGGATATTGTACTTATTGCCTATTCAATGAATGAGAATGCAACTTTATTCTATGCATATGCATTGTTGAGTACTTGATATGTTTTCTACTGTAGTTTTCTATTCTCATTTACTTTGTGTCAATGAGTCAAGTTACTTCTATGAGTAAACATTTGGCACCATTGCCGATACGAACTTTTGCAATATACCAAACATAGATGAGAATAATGGCGTCAAAATGGGTCAGCCAGCTGACGGGCCGGTACAAGCCAACGAAGAAAGAGAAGATGCGTTGATAGAAGACCTCATAAACCTGTGGGATATCTGAGTGAAGGATTGTGTACGAAGGGAAGCTCTCAAGCGAGAGGTCCCTCTGGTAGTTATCTAGGACAATCTGAGTGTTAACCCAGAGGTTGACCACCTTCTCAACAGACTACTGAGATTGCTTGTATGTCACTACATCATACTCTAATTAAGGAGTGGATCAGACATAGTTATTTCAGACTTTTCTGTTAACCGTTTGGGATTGCTGATGATTGAGGAATCGAAAAAGGAAAGCATGGACTATAAGAAGTGTTTGGGGAAAAGATGACATCACAAATTAAAATGAAAAAAAAAAACCTCCAGTGTATGACAGCTGCATATGGCAGCTTGTGATGTTTCAAGATGGAAACCTTAAGTGTGGTAATCAAACTATCTTGGGGATGGAAACCCTCAAAGACCATTGTGAATTTCAAAAAGTGTCATCAGTATCATTAGAGGTGTTATCACATTTGCATGCAGGGTGTGCCTTGTAATTTGTATCAGACCGGTAAATTTGAGTTTGTATGTGTGTTATTTAAAGTAAATATAAAAATGCAATTTTTTTAGTTAAGGTTGTTATAGTGGTAAAGGTTACTATATGTCAGTGAGGATAGAGAAATCATATATTAACTAAGGGATGAAAGAAATAAAATATGTCCCATGAAGATAAAGAGTTGGAAGCTTTCAACATGAGATCCTTAAAGAATGGGCAGCAACAACTCATCAATCTCGTTGTCTAGAGAATGTAGATGCGAAGACCAAACCATTCCATTGTCTTTAAGTAATGGTGCACAAGGGATATCCTCATCTTCAGTGGTGAACCAAAATACCCCATTAAAATCATCCATCGGTACTAGACTACGGAGAGTTACTTTGTATAGAGAAGTTATGCTGTAGGAAGAGGATATGGACGACCAACAGAAGGATGACATGGATGCTTTCCATGTTGAATACAGGGCAAAGAGTGCCGAGTTTGGAACATACATCTCTTTCATGAACTTCTATTCATTGATGTCAAAAACCAAAACCAACAATAAAAGGAGACCCACCACGAACCAACCTCACAAAGATCTGCAAAGCAGATTGGGGAAGCTCACTAATCCCTCATCAATTGATCCAACAAAGCTTCAGCACAGGCTTGGATCCAAAAGCTGAATACTCACTTTTCATTGAGCCATATTGTTACTGAAGATGAGGAGTATAAAACTGGAGGCCATAAATGAATTAGAGAAGAGTTGAAGAGACATGAAGAAGATGAACTAAAATGGCAATTCCAATTTGAAGCCAAGGAATGAAAGTTTGAGGAAACATTGTAATTGCAATGAAAAATTGAAGAGAAGGAAAAACAAAAGCACCTTTTAGAGATAAGTAAAAAGCAAGTGGAAGTAAACTAATGGCATATGCTAAAAGAGTTTGATTCAAGTACTGTTGAACCTTTTCTCGATACACAAGAGACTACAAATATTGTGAATGAGTGTATGAATAGCTATACAGATCAGCAACAAATGTTGGTGGATGGCAAATCCGTGCCACTAGGGAAGAAAATATTTTCTTCTGGCAGCAATCTTGGAGAAGGATCTATATTTCCGGAGGAGAGATTTTTGGTTAGAACTTAGATGATTCTAAAAGTTATTCCAGATATCAAGAGAAATGTATTTGTGTTGGAAAAGATTAATCCTTACACACTATTCTGTATTGTGTTGTCTTGTAAAAGACAAATTAAAATGTTAACAAGGCTTTGGCTAAGATTGTTTTGCTTGTCTCTTGCCTCTACAAATTTTTATGAATACTGAACATTCTCTGACAAGATTCCATTGATTTCACTTGCAGTACACTTTGTGTTACCTGAAAGTTTATGGTTCCGTTTGACAACTATTTGTCACCTGTAGTTGTACGTTTGTAACTATGTAATTTTAAGATTGTCCTAAGTTGCTGGGGGTCTTGTGAAATAATCAAGCTGGGAAAATGCGTTTCTTAGTATAATTCTCAACCCATCTGTATTCAGTGAAAATGGCAACAATTTTTAACCAGTTAGAAATGCATATCATTATGATTAAACTGATGATTGAGTATCCAGAGATACATAAACATTTACCAATAAGAAAAGTTCATTTACAATAATATCTACACTTGTAACTAGTGAAAGCGTCCCTAACAGTGGCATACAATAGAATGAAGCTATTGGAGATCAATACGAGATTGATAAGGAAATTTGGGTAGTATTTTTTTTGTGCTCAAATAGAAGAGATAAACATTGACCTTCTTAAGGGGTAAACAAGCCATAATTCATAGATATAGAAATCTTAATTACCACAAGTTAGACTGTAACTGTTAACTAGGTTTCATAATTGAAGAACATGTAGTCTATATTAAAGTTTCTGTGTGCAATGATTCTCCAGTTTATTGTCCTTGATAAGCATGTTTCCATATAATTTTAATCAAATATTATAAATTCTCATGTACATTGGTAGTTTGCATTTGATTTACCCATCGCAAATACTAATAGTTTTTTAACTGGACTGTTCTCTGACAATGTTTTTTTAAATGCCTCTGCAGGGCCCAATCATATGATGATGGAGGTATTCTCTAACTTCAACCATGGTTTGAATTATAGTTATAATGTTGCATTTTCTTTGGAACTGATCTTTTTGTGTTTGTGAAGGAAAATTGGACTGCTATTGACATATCATTAGAGAAAATTGGTTAGACATTTTTAGGTTTTAAAAACGAATGATGTATTACAAAATTCCTACTTACAACCTATATTATTTTTAGGTGTTATTAGTTGAATAGAAGCTTAAACATATTGTTTGTTTAAAACTTGATAGGTATGAAATTCTCTGGGCATAGTTGGTGTAATCACTAATTTCAAAGACGGAATGATTCATTTCAAAATTCTTACTTACAACCTATATTGTTTGAGTGCTATTATAAGTTAAACATAAGCTTCAGTATATTGTTTGTTTGGAACTTGATAGGTATGGAATCCTCTAGGCATAGTCGGTGTAATCACTGCTTTCAACTTTCCAGCTGCTGTACTTGGTATGTGCCATCGATATTTCTGAATTAGATAATGCTAGAGGATGATTTCAAATTTTTAGCTGAAGCGATACTACTATAAATGCAAGAAATGGATGATTAAATATTAGGATCCTTGGATTTTTCCCAAGTCCAAAACTAACTCTTGAACTTAAACCCGTAAAGTGTGAAATACTATCATTTGATTTAAATTCAATTGAGATTGGGTTTGTTAAGCTTTTTGGTCTTTGCATCTTTTATTTTTTTGGTTATATTGGAAGATTCTGATGTGATTCAAATGCATGTGTATTTTGTCCATTGCAATCAATTTGAGATCCAGTTAGTTTAGGTGACATTGTTGTCTGAGTGTGTCAAGTTGGAATTGAAGTCTAGATGGGATACTCATTGGGTTCTAATTGTGGAGACCCAAGTTCAAATTCTTAGAGTGACATATAATAAGGAGATCTGAGTTGTGACTCTTGGACTTCCATTGTTGTCTTCTAATGTTGATATCTAAGTTGTAATCTAATGTTAATGCTCTTTAGGAGCTAACCTTGGTCTCATTTGTTCTCATCTGCTCATATGAGCCATATTTGTAATATTATCCAATATAAAGTTTTTAGATCTTCTAATTTCCAAGTAACTGTATTATTTCTATTGTCTATTCAGCTGAAATTAGAACAGAGACCATGAAATGCAAATCTTAATGAATATTTTGAGGGATTTGATTTTGTTTTAGCTGTTTTTGTTTTCTGTCTATTTATTGCTATAGACTATATGCCCTTTTCAAAATGACAGGTACTCTAGGATTTCATACCATTGACCACTTTTAGGTATTAAAAGTGAATGCGCTTTTTGATCCCATTTACCTAAATTTGATCATTATTGGACTTGAATGTAATTTCTTTCTTTCATTTCTATGAGTAAATTTGTTATTTTCTAGCCCATCTAATCGCACAGTGCCTTGCTGTTTTTGAACTATATTTAGGAATTCGGGATTGTTGGAATGTATTGTCATTGATGTCAAAGGTTGGAGAAAATTGTTAAGGCCAAAGGCCACTAAATCACCATTCAAAACACATATACACATGCTGGCCGACTATGGAAGAGAAATTAAAATGATTTTATATGAGCCGACTTGAAATTTAAATGATATTATATGGGCCGACTTTACAAAGGCAGCAATTACACTTGTGTTAATAAAGATGGCCGACTCACTTATAAGTTTATGTGGCAGACTCCTCATTATTACAAGACAAAGATTAATATATAAAAGGCAGCGTTTATAATTAAAAAGTGCAGCGATTAGAAAGGTAGCAATAAGAATTATGAAAAGGCAGCGATTAGAGTGATGAATGGATAAACAGAGTCGCCTCATTTAAGAGGTTTAAAACAAAAGAAATTAAGTTTAAGAGGCCAGCCCCCCTTCTTAGATAGTCGCCTCTTTCATGAATGGTCGCCTCTCTTTGGAAGAGGTGTGAAGAAGATTTAAATAGATGGTGGTTTGGGAGTCAAAATAGCAAGCAATCAATGATATATTTCTGAGTATAAAGAAAAGTAAAGAGCAGAAAAATGAAGAGTAAATCTGTTTTATTTTGAGAATATATGTGTAATAAAGAGCAGATTTAAAAGGGCAGAAAAGTATGAAGAATGTTTCAGACATGTATTAAAGAATATATGTAGCCCATGTATGTAGATGATAGATGAATGCAGATATGAATGGAGAATATGTGTGAAAATTAAGAGCAGATTTGTGAGGAAAATATTGATATATTAGTAATCAAATTAAAGGAAGACATTGACAAAGTTGGATCAGATTTGTGGAAGATATTGTGCATGATAGTGATCAGATCTGGAATGAAGATTGTGCATGACTATAATCAGATTTGTGAGAGGAAGATACTGGGAAGAAGCATACTATATCAGCTATTGAAGGATTAATAGGTTGGAGACTACAAGAAAGAGAAGAAGATCAATAAGATATATATAAGCAATATTTCGCCGTGGTTTTCTCCCGCAAGGGTTTCCACGTGTAATCATGTGTTGTCTCTGCGCTCTAAATTTCTAGATCTTACTTGAATGTTTTATTGTGATCGGTTAAGTTTTGAAAAGTAAAAGATTGTTAGATATTGATTCATCCCCCCTCTTAGTATCACCGTGTGCTCATTAGGGATATTGTATAACAAGATCTTAACTTTCCATAAGTATCCTTAATCTGAGTATCATGTGGCAATTGCTTTGAAATGTCTCCTTATTTTGCAATTAATCTCAGACTACCTTACATTGCCTCAAGGAGGTAAGCACAACCAAAATACTTGTGAGCAATGCAGATACTTAAGCATTTGAGATGGCAAACATTTATTATCAACTGAATGGAGGAGGCAAATAGTTGACAGAAATTCCACATTATAGTACTTTCTTTAACATCTATTACAGCCATAGCATTTGTTGGCAGACCAATTAACAGATGTGCAACCCATTAAACATTGGCTATGGTTTGAACGGTAGTGAAACCACTAGCAGTGGCATTTAACATTGTTGGATTACTGCAGTTTACTGTGGATTCATTCTTGTAGGTTGTTGGCATGATTTGTGAAGGCTATGGAGCCCATGCTGGAAATGATAGCCCCAAAACATGACAGGAAATCGTTGTAAGAATGTGAGGACAGTATTCCCATTATAGGAAGCATCCTATTGAGTTTTCGGAGAGTAACTAAAATATTGCTTGACTGAAAACTCCACTGATATTGTATCATTTTATATCATAGCAGGGCCAGTGATGCACAGATGATGAACTGGTTGCTATTTCATTGGCCAACAAGTGCTAGTTGAATTAGAATGGTAAAATACTATCCATTGATTCACTTTGGAGTATATGTTTGAAATTTCATTCAGTGGGTATGGTATTGTTGTCATCAAGAATGGACGTTTGAACTTTGGTTCACTAGTTAATCTATTGTAAACAAACGTGCACTTATGGTGATTTTTGATAGATATCTACAATCCATTTCATTAGTCAATCTGCTGATATCTACAGCACAGGGTTGTTCTTTCCTTTGTTAGGAGATGGTTACATACAATGAACCAGCCATTGTCTTTAATAATTAGAGCACAAAAATTAAATTGGTGTTGATACATTAATAAGTGCTAGGTAGAAAATTTACTGATTATAGAGATAATTGTGTATAGATTGAAGAAATACATTGCCATATTAGATGACAAGGACAAGACTTTCTAGTGGTACAAAGTGACTTTTATACTGTAAGTATTATTATTTTTAGGAACATAAGATGTCTTCTCTCCTTAAAAAGGCTTGTGTTACAAGTACCTTTGCATTGTTGCTTTCTAATTTATGCCGAAATGAATGCTTGAAAGTGTATCCTTAGACTTGGTGCCATGGTGCTGGAATTGCACAAGTGCTATCCCTAGATTGAAAATTGAAACTTGAATTGCATTTCCTTGAAATGGTGTAGGGGTCAAGATTGAAGCAGAACCAACAATATGATAAAAAATGGTTATGCTCAAAATAAAATAATGACACATTGATACTTGTTAATGGAAATGCATAACTAGGGGTTTTTAAAGAACAATTCTCCATTGATAAATTGGCATTATGACACTTTAAAGAACATGGAACTGGATATTCATTGATGACATTAATTTTCCAATTTAGCCTTGGGAAGAAAAATAATGACATTGATTTCCAATTAAGCCTTTGAAAGAAAAATAATAGCTTTGATTCTTGAGCCAATGCGATAGTGGTAAATTTGAAAAGAGAATATAAATAGGATACCCCTGTCTCTAATGTCATATTCCGAATTTTATAGATCCCTTTGATGCTCTCATATTCTGCCCAAAACCAGATCTTACCCCATCTAAATAAAAGAAATCTATCCCCATCCAACAGTCCAGGAATTAGAGTCTCTAACTAGCCCTACTTGGGGAGGCATGGCCTTTCCTCCGAAGATTAGTTCCTTCTCTTTCAGCTTAGCTGCATAAAATGGAATAAAAAATCAGATTTGTATACATTTCCTGAAATATGTTCGTTCATCATACACAAAAAGACAATAAATAGTCTTTCTTTTCCTACTAAGAAGGAGAATGGATGCTATCTCCTTATTTGGAACCCACCAAAGACCCATTTCTCCCTGGATGAGATGGAGAACAAGGTATGGTTCTTAAAAGGAAAAGCACTAAGCAGCTGTTTCGTGGAGGAGCATACCCTGGCCCAAAAACCTAAGGACTTGGGTGTAGGACAACAAGAGACCAATAGCTGCAGTGGCTATTTGAATGATGCCAAAGGCTACTTCATGGCCACCTTCTCTTCCAAGCATGGAAAAAGTTGAAGAGTGAAATTTAATGTGCATAAATTGTTCCATCTCCACAACAACATCCATTGCAGGGATCCCAGTGTAACACATTACATTACATCACATACAACAAACAAAAGAACAATCACATGTGACATATATGCTACAAAGATTATCATTATATTCATAGAATTTGGGGAATAGTGAACTAACATAGGTACAATCTCGATGATCTACTCATATAGCATTATGATCACGTGATGACAAATAATGATATATGCCATAGTTGGCAGACTCAAACTCAGCAAACCCAAAATTTTTGACTCAGCAAAAATTCAGTAACTTAAAAAAACTGCTTAAATTTCTTTAGAAACACATTTTTTTTTTTGCAAAATTCAATGACAAGATGTATCCAGTGAGTCCATAAATGAGTACAAAACTGTTTTCTATTAAATTCAATTGCTTTGAATACAAAATCACATCATCATGCGAAAGCCTGATGGCTGATACAAAAGATAGCCAACAAAATGAAAATACAACATTTTACATCTTCCTCTTCCCTAATCCAGTGAAAACTTGGGGAGAGGTGGATGTTCTAATCCTTGGAGTCTGTTGTGGCTCCTCCCTTGGCATAGAAGGTTGTGGCTTGATGAGAGAGGTGGATGTTCTAATCCTTGGAGTCTGTTGTGGCTCCTCCCTTGGCATAGAAGGTTGTGGCTTGATGAGAGAGGTGGATGTTCTAATCCTTGGAGTCTACCGTGGCTCCTCCCTTGGCATAGAAGGTTGTGGCTCGACCTCCATCCTGCTAGTAGATGGAAATGACTCCTCCTCAGCCTCATCAATGCCATCCAATCCTATATCTCTTGTTGCACCCACATTCTCCAATGCTTGCCTCTCAAAATCAAGAATCTCATCTTCAGTAAACAATGGAGGTTGCTCATCCCGCCTTGTCCAATCGCTATAAGGATCAATCTCATCCAAATCAACGAGCTCCTCTAATTTTTCCTCTACTCTTATTTTGCATAGCCAAAGGTTGTATTGCACAACACAAGGTCATTGGGGTGTTTTTGAGCTAGTTTGTTCCTTTTCTTCATGTGGATGGCCTCAAACAAGCTCCAATTACACTCACATCTAGATGCACTAGAAGGTTGGCACAAACGTGGAGGGAAAGCATTTGGAGATTTGGGGTATTTACACCCAATCTACCCACCAAGAATCTACAAAATAAAATATTGAAGAGTAAGAAAGCAAAGTCAAAACATATTTTATCAAATTATCAATCGTTGTAAATTTGAAATTTGCAACTTGTAAGATGCATGTGATATAAAGACTCCAAATTTTATACTTGGTGTCTTAGTGGTTCTTCCTCGGATAGCTAGCTTTGTAGAAAATAGCCTACCCCTTCCAGTCATGTAATTGTGTAATTCTTGGATAATGAGGTCTCTCACCTCAACTTGGGGTGTCATCCTCTGAATGCATGTTGTGAGGCCCTCCATAACCTCTCCATTAGGATCTAAGAAGCTATTTGAATAGAACAAATAGGGATTGAGGAAGTACCCTGTTGCATGGATGGGTTGGTGGAGTTGATTGTTCTATCTCCGATCAATGATCTCCCAAATGGGATCAAATACGAGGCTGCCCCCCTTGTAATATTTTCAGATGGACTCTTTGGCCCTATCCATGGCCTCATAAATGTACCCCATTGGGTTTTGATCCCCATCTATCAAATGGAAAACTCTAACCAACGGCTTCAACACCTACAATTTAAAAATACAAAAAGATTAAAGTTACAAATTTATAATGAAAGACAAATTAACAAAAATAAATATTCAATTTGAATTTAAATTCAAAGTTTTGAGGTTACCTTCATAATCTCCATAGCTATTTGTGCAAAAAGGTTGTCAAAGACTATGCTTGCAACCCTCTCTCCTTCAAGCTTCTTTGAATATGACAAGTCTAGCCATGCTTGACTCACAAACATTTGTTTCAAAGAAGTCAACAAACCAATAATGCTTTGCAATGTAAGGAAAATCGTTGCAAATCTTGTGACACCCGATCGCACCAACTCTTTCCCTTGGGTGTGATCTCTCATCAAATTAAGAACTCAAGGGTGATTGTAGATAAATTTTGTTATGCTCCTTGCATCATCTACAACTGGTGTCACCCAATCAAGTTTTCCTACGTCCTCCAAAAGAAGGTCAATGCAATGTGTTGCACAAGGTGTCCAAAAAAATGTCTTATGTTTGTTTTGGAGCAATCTCCCAACCGCCACATATGCTGTTGCATTATCAGTTATGATTTGTACCACATTCTCTAGCCCACCTCCATGACAAATTTCTCCAACTTTAGACACAATGTTTCTACATTTTGGACTTTGTTAGAGGCATCAACCGATTTCAAAAAAATCACCTCACCATTTGAAGCTACCAAAAAATTGATAATGGTGCGGTTTTTCCCATCCATCCACCTTTTGGAAAGAATAGCGCAGCCATATTTTTTCCATTGCTTCTTTTGTTCTTCCACTATTAGCTTTGCCTTTTCAGTTGCATTTATGAGCAACTTACAAGTACAAAATTTTAATTTTTAAACACAAAAAATAGCCTAAATTCAACATAAATTACTGTAAATTAATGAACATAAATTTAGCCTAAAGTTCAACGTAGATTACTAAAGTATAAATTAGCATAAATTAACCAACCTCCCACGTAAGTCTTTACGAGAAGGCGTCTTGTAGCCTTTTCGTGTAACTATCAATGCAATTACCAAATTCTCCCAATAAGGACTACTCACCACATTGAAAGGAATGTTGTTGAAGTACCAAAAATCAGCACATGCCATATTTGCTTGTTCATGCACCTCCTTGTTCCATCTTGTAGCTTCCAATGACAGTTGTGCTATAGGTGTTTTTGTGGGCACAAAAAAAGTATGTGGCATATGTGTAGGTGTAGATGTTGGCACTCTTCTTGAAACAGATGAAGTGGAGGTCGATGTGCTTTAGATGTGTGGGCCACGAAGTGAGCCCACTATGCCTTGACATGCCGTATCTTCATGATCATCTGATTATGGTTGCACTTGAGGACCATGACCACTAGCTATGGATGTTGCTATGGTTGCCTTTGTCTTCTCCCTTTGCAATTTTTTTTTGTTGTCAATGCAACGTTTATCTCATTAGTGGTGTTGATACAAGGCTTGGCATTGCGATGAGTAATGCCTGCAAGTTGGTATTTTAGTTGATTTATGCCTCCATGATATAAGTTTGTGCATCTCGTGCAAACAACTGTCCCTGGTATCGGTCCTTGTACGACATATTTCCAAGAAGGGTCTCTTGCTCCAATAGGATGAGTGCTTGTAACCAATAGTGGCATCGATGGGGTGGAGTTTGAGCTTGAATCTGATTGAGAAGCTTCTCTATTTGCTATTTTATGATGTATTTAACCTACACATACAAATTGAAAGCACAACATTTTAATTTTTAAATACAAAATAATTAACCTAAATTCAACATAAATCACTAAAAATCAGCATTAATATAAATTAGTTTAAATCAATAAAGGTTTAATATAATATTTTTTTTTTTTGATACGCAAGGTAGTATTTATATTGATTTATAAAAATTTACAAGCATTTGCTAAGCAGGGATAAAAGATCCATCCTGGACTCAAAGCCGAACAAAAAACATTCCTAACCAGACAAAATTTCATCATTTCCACCTTACAGTCCCAAAGCGAGTATTAAAGATCGAACCACTATAAAACTTTGGTGCAAAAGATTTAGGTCAGAGGCCGAGCCTCATCCAGCTAATAACAAAATTTACATGCTACTAATGCTTGAGTCCACCAGAATTTGACAAATTAATAGCCAAAAAAACTAGAAAAAACATCAACCAACAAAAGCGGAGCCTCACATGAAGCCGTTTAACTTTGCAAACCTTGTGAAACCTTCCATCCACTCCAGCCCCTCCTCCGGCACCAGCTTCAACTTTCTCTTCAGGAAATCCATAGCCACATCTGCAATCTTACTGTGCCTTGACAATGCTGGCCCTTTAATGTCTAAGATGAAGGGGAAGACTTTAACAGCTTCATCCGATTCCCATAGGAGAGCCAAGTTGGCAGGGCGCGGAATACCTTTGCCCATGAAGGCCGCCTTTAGTGTCTTCTCAAGACCTCCTAGCAAGTCATCCTGAAACAGACGCACCATCATCTCCTTGGCCTCCGCCTTCGGGGTATCAAGGTCCAAAAGCACTGCGAGAAAATGAGAGGAGATATGTGCATTATCTCTGGAAAATTCTTTTCTTTCCAAATGTTCTTTGCCTAGAACCATTTTGACAGCAACTATTGACATCGGATCATCCACGAGCAAAATTCGCTTTAACCTCTGGTCCGTAATTTCCCGAAAGGCTATTTGCCTCTCCGTGGCCTCCAAAGAAACTGGTGTGTCGACACCAAAACTTTCTAGACCTTCCACCGAGATATGGATGATGAATTTCGACTTCGTCGTCCTCACCATTTGCAAATCTTTGACAGCCATTCCCTGCAAAAAAACATAAAACAATACCAAATTTCGAAGTCCATACTTTAGAAATGACTTCATTAGTTCATTTAATACACCCAAAAGATGTTCAGTCAAGCCTTCGCACATGAATCTGGATAATGGCGAAGCGATCAAATTGTCCTTGCCATGAAGAAATACTACGGCCTCCGTCCTTCTGACTACATACCATTATCACTTCGACTGACGAGAATTGCCACTCGGCCCTTCAACTTACGTTTCTATGATTACCGTGCCCAACATGTCACATTAACGGCGCTTTGAAAGCTGTGCCATATATACCCCCTGTCCTGCTCTAGAGTTTCCGCTATTTTCAATAGCGACAGACTTAACAAAAACCAACTCCTTCCTTTGGCTAAATTTAGAAAACTGAAAATGACCTTGCCAAATCCACGAGCAATGTGTCCGACCCATCCGCCACCTCATGACCACCCTGGGATCCGAGTGTCCTAGTGAGGGGCGAGGGGGAGCCCACCCTTCCACCCACAAGGTTTAATATAATATTATAATTTGAAGATTCTAAACATTTTATTCCAAAAAAAAGGTTAAAATAAAAAAAAAAAAGTTGTGTGCAAAAAATAGTGAATTCATTAAAAAATCAGAAAAAATGATCAAAAAATTGTGATGAATCCATTTTTTTGGAATTTAAATGCAAACATACCAAGTTTAGCAAATAATGATATTTTTTAAACCTAGATGTTGGATTTTGTAGCCAAAATAAAGTAAAATGTTAAGAAAAACAAAAGACAAAAAAAAAAAAAAAATTGACCTGTGCTTCAAATTTGAAATTTACCTTCCAAATTCGCCAAAAAACCTTTATAGACTTTGTCTTTGAGATGCAAAAGCATTGTGAATGATGTGTTATCAGGTGGGAGGTGTGTTGGGGGTTTTGCAAAGTAGAGTTGCACTTTTTTGAAGTGTTTTATTTTGGGGTTAGTTTTTGACCAAACCCACTTTTCACATGCCGCCCACAAGTTTTTGCCTTGGACTCGTCGAGTTTTTGGCGAGTACTCGCTAGAAACTTGGGAAGTTTCTCTGGCAAGTTTTAAGGCAATTACTTGCCTGGCTTTAAACTGAGCAAGTACTTGTTGAGTCTACCATCTATGATCTATGCTCATTATATAGAGAGCACAAGTTTGAGATTCATTGAGTCTTCACCTAGACTCTTGAGTTCGATCCAAGACTACCTCAACAAGTTTGCCCTAGACTCATTGTCTTGTTGAATTCATTGTGGAATATAGTGATTTTCCAAAAATGTGAGTCCCAACCATCGGTTTGGTGAGTTTGTAGCACTAGAAAATTTGAGTTTTACATTCTTGTGCAAGGAGCTAATATAAGGCCTTGGATTTGAGTTTTAAATAAATTTTTTTCTTGCATTTTTTCCTCTCCATGATGTAGGGATTAATACATGCTTGGAAGCATGATAGACTAAGCACAAATAAAGGTCAGTTTTTTTTTTTCAAATATTGTGGTGTGGAGTTCTTAGGAGGCACTGATTGTCTCAAATATCACCTTACCCACATTTCCTTATGCAAAAATTAATATAGCAAAAGGAATATCGAAATGACTTTATTAAAGGCTACAACTACAAGCTAATTGACCATTACCAAATAATAATTACTTGAACACCCTTCCTTATGGTTGATCACCATCTTCAAGTCTGTAGTTTTTTTAGCTCTATATTGCCACTATAGCAAAAATCCATTCTCCGAGTTAGTGGCAAACTCAAGATTGGGAATTATACTCCATACTCCTTTGAAATTGACTCACTTAGCAAGATCATTCCCAATGGTCTTGTGGTCCATGGAAATATACACCTCCCTTCAATCAAAAAGCTTGTTAGGGTGTTGGGCTTATAAAAATTGCACCCATATTCAAAAACTTTTAACTTCAGGTTTTAGATAGACAACTTTTAATGCCTTTTTACTAAAAAGGAGCTAAAGTTTCCAACTTAGATGAGGTGAACTGAAATCCTTTTGTCAGATGGTATGAAATACAATTTTACTAGTCATGGTAAACCTCCATCAAAATCCATTTCTTGAATAGGGAGATATTGAATTAAATACAAGCCTTTGGGCTGACTTAATGTGTTTAACTTAAAATAAAATAAACCCTAAATTTTATATGCCAAAAAAACTTTATATGAAACTTTATAACAAAAATTATAGATCTCCACTTTTGACATTGTGCTTCTATGAGTGATTTTTTTGTGTGCTTAGCGCTATTGCAAATGCACCTGACAAGCAACAAAGAGATGGTATGAAGTCTGTGAGCTCATGATTCCATGGGTCTAGTTCCTTTGTACCACTTCACAACTTTGAATCATCATTTTCTTCAAGTAAATCATCAAAGCACAAAAAATCTTCTCACACAAAAAATCACATTCTCTAGCATCTGTTGGGGCAACAAAAATGGGGCTGCCCCTTGGCAACAATCAATCTTTCATCATAGGGATTGAATCAAAGATACACTAATACCAAATGATAATAAAAATGCATGCTCAAGATACTCACAATTCAAACATCATAGGAATTTATACATTGCATAGATTAGTGTGTGATCCTAGAAAATAGGAAGTGTAATCCACCTAATTCTACTTATTCCTCAACCAAGCCTATTTATTGTAGGTGTAAAACTCATCACCCAACACTCTAAACTGTAATATGTATAACTAATATTTGTTTAAAACTATCTCTTACCAAATATTTTTGTACCATTATTACCTTACTGATATTTAATGATCATAATAGTCTAGTAAGAAACATGGATTTGCTGGAAGAGATGATTAAAAGTAGAAGAGATTTGAGATGTTAGTATTAGATAAACAAATATTCTTCCGTTAGTTGCTTTGACTTCTTGTCATCCTCTGGCCAATACCATTAGAGCTTAATTTTTTTTAGTAGTTTGTAATAGTCTTCATTGAAAATTTCAATTTATTTTAGGTTGAAGTAAATTTAGTAAGGTTTCTATTTAAAGACTATTTTGTTACTGTGCATTATATGCCTTTACTAAATCCATTTGTATTTGTGGTATTTATTTGTCTTATATTCTAAAAGTTTGTCATTTTAGTGATGTTTGCATGCCTAATATCGCTTATCTTAAAGTTGATATTCACATTTTTGTTTTTTCATTTTCATTGTCTAGGATGGAATGCATGCATTGCTTTGGTGTGTGGCAACTGCGTTGTTTGGTGAGTATTTATACTAATTGCAATTACCTAATAGTTCCACTTGATTGGGATTTTTGTATGTTATGCACTCCATTTTTGAGAGTTATCAATGCATTTGGGTTCAAACAATTAAACATTTCAGTTTGTCACAGTAAGCTCTAATGGTGATTTTGTTTATCTAATGGCATAGAAGTAATTATACAAGGTTGTAAATGAACCACCTGGGATTGTAAACAAAGAGAGGATAACATTTTTGTTCTTTTCTGAAAGTTCTTTTTTTTTTTTTTTGTTTCTTGCATGTTTTGGATTCTTTGAAACAAAGAATTCGTTGTTATTCAATGGAATTCATAACTGTAGTGTGATATGAGAGATTGTATCCAATATCTAGAATTTCATCATTGAACAATCTTGTTTGACAGGTTAGTTTTATGTAACCAGTTAGGTGCTTATATTGTTAAATCATAAACGCCTTAGAGATGTTGCAAATTTGGGTCATTCGATGAAGTGATGAGCATATTTGGTTTGTCAATTTAAAATTGTTATTTTGGGGCATATACTATCTATTGAAAGTTTCCTAATATTTTGATAATGAGTTACTGTTCTCATGCATTGCAGGAAAGGTGCTCCAACTACACCATTGATTAGTGTGGCAACAACAAAACTAATTGCTGAGGTGTTTGAGCGAAATGGTTTTCCTAGTGCTATTTTCACCTGCATCTGTGGTGGGGCAGAAATTGGGCAGGCCATAGCAGAAGACACAAGAATCCCATTGGTCTCATTTACTGGAAGTACTAAGGTACCCATCAACACTTAATGTCTTTGTCTTCATGATGATGATGTCTCATCTATCTCTAGATTTTGTGAGGCTCATCCAAGTTTTGTTCAGATGATTGGTGGTTGTTTTTGTTTTAGTTGTTTTGTAGACATTTACATTGATTCCATTGTTCATGTGTTGACATAGATTTATGTACACTCTCAGTTATCACTTAAATTAATCTATGGACATAAATATAATTTCATTCTTCTACCGAAAAGCATTTTATCTTTGCTCATTTTTAACTAGTGCAAATAAACAGGTTTATCCCACAATTTAAATAATTTTCCCAAACTTCCTTCTGTCACTTATATCTTTTTTTTTCTGAAAGGTTCCCTTGTACCCTTATAATAGCTTTGGAAAATGTTTATATGAGTTCAATTGACACAAGTGAAAAAGGAAGCAATGATATTATTCTTTTATATATTCATTACTCTTTAATAATTTCGTCTTGTTAGAACTCTACTTATGTACCAATATATAGCATCGTGAATGGCATGATTGGTGAAATGCAAATCTAATATTTAATGTCATTTGCTTATGGCCTTTTTTTGATTCTCTTCTTAAAATGTAAAGTTATTGATTTTGAAAGCAATTGGTATTGAAATCTTAGTTCTTGGATTTGTCATTGAATGGGCAAAATCTATCAATGTCTGTAGTGTGCTGTAGTCATTTTGTCCAATGCTAATCATACATTTGCAATGTACTTTGGCTTGTCTTAGGTTGGACAAATTGTTCAGAGGACAGTCCATGCTAGATTTGGGAAATGTTTGCTTGAGCTCAGTGGTAATAATGCCATTATAGTGATGGATGATGCAGACCTAGCACTAGCTGTCAGTTCTGTCTTGTTTGCAGCAGTTGGTACCGCAGGGCAGCGGTGCACCACTTGCCGACGGCTGGTAAAGTGTTTAGAACGATAATTTTAACATTCCAAAAATGATGTTGGTTTATAGATGACTTACAATATTAGCTTGGGGTGTCTACAGCTGCTGCATGAGAAGATATACCAGCAAGTGATTGAGCAGTTGGTTGATGCATACAAGCAAGTTAAAATAGGAGACCCTCTGAACAAAGATACCTTGTTAGGACCATTGCATACCCAAACCTCAAAGATAAATTTTGAGAAAGGAATTCAAATGATAAAATCTCAGGCATGTGTACTGTTCTCCTTGGTTCTGTACATATTTGATCAAATCCCATTATTTAAATTATATTAGATTTTCTACTTGCCTATATTCTTTCTAATGGAAGCTAAATCTTTACCAGGGTTTCTAATTGAATGTTCATGAGTGGCTGATTTCTGGTGGTTTGAACCTTTTACAATCTAGTCATGTACAAATTAAATCACATGAAAGTAGAATCTAGAAAGGTGCAGGGTATATTTATTAAAACTTTAAAACCAAATACAAGACTCTTAATAATTTTTCTTTGACTTTACATTATATATGTAATTCAAATTAAGTTGTTAAATAGATACTCGTTAATAGTAGAAATATAGCTCAAAATTATTAGGCCGGTGCACTTCTATGTGGTCCTTTATAAATATAAGGCTCACTTGTGACATTTAACAAATAAATTTTTAATTTGGCTTGTTGATATTGAGTTTTTGGTCTGTATTGGATTGTGAAAGTTAATAGGAAATAGTAAGTATTCTCAAGAATCACAAAATTTAATTTATAAGACCCTTGAGTGATCAATTAATTTTGTTGAGCTTCAATTGAAAGAGGACAGCTAAGCAGGTGGTCTACAAGCAATAGCATGTCTATTATGATGCATTAGGTTTCAAATCCAATTGCTGTAGATTCTCAAAAATGCTCGAGTTTCATGGATAGGAGTGGAACTATCGGTTCAAGCAAGCAATGATTACATAGCTGCCACTTGCACAAGGATCTATTGTTATGATTCTCATATGTAATTGGAATAATGATATCAATAATTGTAATGTCCCCTTCTAGCTAGTCTTCCGAAAAATTAATGGAGTAGCCTATCATGTTGACCCTTGTAGGCTAATGGTTCTGGATAGAGGGTCACTTGGACGGGCACTTGGTCGTCAAATTGCAGTGTTGATCTTCCGAGTATGGTGGCAGGGTGAATTGTTGCGTTTGACATGATACTTGTACTTCAATTTATGATACTCACCTTTTATTTCACCATCCTTGGCCTAGGGACCATGTGTCTTTAAAATGAAGGGGTCACTTTATATTTTTCAGTTACTATTCATTCATAAAGTGAAAAAAGTTATAGCTTAAGTGAATAGTACTCACTTTATGAATAGTGCTTTTCAATGTAAAATTATAAATATCAAGAGAAGAAGTTCGACCCTCTTCATGCTTGGATGATTTTGCTTTATTGACTTGGGAGTTTGGCTTTGGAGGAAGAGGGAGGCTAGGGTTTCTTGATTTCTTGCAGTGGGTAAGCCTGGAGGGGGCTTGGTTTTCCGTTTTGAGCTGCTTGAGGGTGTGAAACACCACCTTAAGGTTGCTGGCCAGTTTTTGGATGCAAAGTTTGGTGACATTAGGAGCTGTTGGCTAAGTTTTTGAGTTGATTTCTGAGTAAGGTTGGCAGCTGTAGACTCCATTCTTGTTTGCACAAGAGCTGTTCGCTTTTTGAAGAGTTTTTGGGTTGAAAAGTGCAGCTACAGCCAGCCGTCCATTTTATGAGAGTTTTATCAGCAAAAAAGAAAAGTAACACCCCTTTTAAGTGGCTGCAACTTCACCAAAAGGGGGCACCCTTGTCCTAGGAAGCTTCCCATTTTGGATTTTGGTGGGAGAAGTTTGGATTTCGAAAGTAGTGAGCATTCCATTGGGGTTTGGTACTGTAGCAAGTTACTTTTCACAGAACTATATGGCTGTAAGTTAAAGTTTGGTATAAGACATATTTAGTTTTAAATCTACTGTAAGTTATATGTTGTATGCATCTTATTATGTAATGAAGAAATCATATTTGGCCACTAAATTGAGCAATATATTCAAGGTTGTTTCAGTAGTGTAGTTTATTTAAAGTTTCCATTGTATGTATATGCTTGTTGGTCCCCTTTTTAGCATTATTGGTAAACAAACTCAAAAACAAGAAAAGAAGAAATACAAACCCAAAACAAAAAATCAGACCTACAGAACTCAATAAAAATTTAAAAAAACAAATCAGCAGAGTGGTGGATAACTACAATAATAAACTGAAGACAATAGAGATCAAACCCTTAAGGTAGGGTAACAACATGCAATGCTCCTTATTGGAAGAAGCCACTCCACACTATATCTCTAACATGAGATTCCAACATATACAAAGACTCTTCACATATGTCTCTTGCCTAAGCATCACAATTTATAATACTCAACTACCTACAACTACCATTTTGCTACACATGGGATAAATAATTTTATTCAAAACTAGTAATCCCCACGCTGGTTTACTCATTGCCCCATATAATTGATTACACAAGTTGTCCATATGACCAATATAACCAACTTGAGAGATATGTGCCACATGTTAACATCAACATCATCCAACATATGTTATAATATCATAATCCTAGGTATATGCCATGTTTCAGACCTTATGACACAATTGTGTTTTTGACACCTATGGTATGTAGTGTGTAATGACCCGATCCTTCGGTAAAATACAAATTTTCTTAATTTACATCCTACAAGTAAGTAAACATGTTAACATGACATTGTAATAAAATTTTTCCTTTTCTTTTTTGATAAAACATGAACCAGTTGCCATATCAATTTACAATAAAGATTCCATTTCAATATATTAACTTCACAAGTACATGAAACAATAATACACACCTCACTAACATAGCTCCAATGAGCTTTAGAACAAATAGTAGTAAGAAGGTCTAGAATTCTTTTCCTTTCAAATCTTGGTACATCGGCTGCTTGCTATGGAGGAGAAACATCACTCGGGTGCTTTTCCGCCAACCACAAACTTATTATGCGGTCCCCCGCACATCCGTTATTCAATAGATGGCCCTCCCTTCGTCGAAGAGATTGGTAGGGTATCCTTTAATGATTACCAACTGAGCATAGTGTTGTGTCCTACACAACTAGAACCTTGCTATTTCACAATCTTGAACTAGTACAAGGATCACAATGAACTGACAGTGTAAACATCACCCGATCTAAGAGGATGTAGGTACATTACACTACTTTGATCAAAGAGTTTTAGTTCAGTAAACGACTGAGAAAGTCATCTATCATATACACTACTCAGGGCCAATTTGACTTAAGGCTCTCTTACACTACGCGTAGGTTATGTCCTTCATTGGGTAATCAGTCACCCCAGACTTCCTACAACATTCTAACTGTTAGAAATAAATCAAGTAATTCACCTATTACCTCCTATACTGGAAATTTTTATCCTAGGAGTAACCCAGGCTTACCTCAGTTAACCTAATAACTTAAGCCGATAGAATTTACTTGACTCCTGACCGCATTTCAGTTCTAGTAAATAGTAACTATTGCAACAATAATCTCCTTATATAGAGATCATACAATTAATGCAGATTACAACTAGAATGCAACATTTCATTTCCTATGTATCAACAACAAACATAAAACATCCCATGCTCAAACATAGCTAGTATAATTAAATACTTATGTTATACTTTATATAATGTTGCTGAATTCCTCAGTCAAGTTCTTTCTCCTATCATGGAGTACTTAAAAACACCTTATAAAAGCGGCTCAAATGCTTCAATTCTCTTTTCCGAAAGCAATCAGGTTTTTAGCAAATAATATCCATGCCAACAGTATTCTCCTCTCATGAAGATCATACAAAATATGCAATTTTCACAATAATATGCATTTTAAACCCCTTCCCTTATCTTTTCACCTAATTCTCTCTTTTATACTATACAAATACCATTCCCTTAATTTCTTTTCACATAAATCCCCTTTTCACAATCCCTTAATCCTTGAATCCCTTTTACATTTTCCCTTTAAATGCATTGAATCCCTTATACATTTTTCCCTTTAAATGCATTGAATCCCTTATATATTTTTCCCTTAAATGCATTGCTTATGAATATTTAATAAGATAGTACTATTTTACTTGAGCTAATTGCAAACAACAATCTCAAGATCAAAAGAACATAGCATTTCAAATAAAGGATCACAATAAAAGAGAATTCATGCCTGTTATTTAAAGCTTCTTTCTCCAGCACTACTCTTCTAGACACTCCAACAAACTTCCAGAATTCCAACTGAAAATGGCTTCTTTTGCAAGTTTCTCAAACTATGGTGAACTCTCAAGTCACTTCTCACAGTTTGGATTCCTCTATTAAAACTTACTCAACTATGGTTCCCTCAAAACTCACTCAAAGCTCAAAAAAGAATTAACACAGTAATTTGGCAAATGCTGGTAACAGCTTACTATATTTCTCAAACTCAGCAAATAAGGAAAATACAGCCAATAAAGAAAATACAGCAACTCAATTGATTGGATATGGGAGCTCTCAAAAACACAAGACTCGGATTGCATAATGACATGAAACAAAGAATGGCTGGGCGTCTATATATAGGCCCGAGTTTGCAACGAATTCCACCATTGAGGGCATGTAAACTGACAACAAAGTGCCTAGACTTGTTCCAAACGCTACATGGCGGGTTTTTAAACCCTAAATCATCAAAATGGGAGTGATTCGACCCTTATGGAGCCAACACTTCTAGACTTGTTCAACTCAAAACAGAAAAATTGTCACTTACAGGAAAAATGTCCTTATAGGAAAAACGTCCAGTTTTGGCGCCCAAGAGAGGATGAATCCCCATTGCTGCGAACTGGTCATGATTCGATTTGCAACACCTCTTACCTCTCAGCTGGCGTCGCCTCTTTTCCAGCCTTTGAATTTTTCTCCCAGAAACTCATGCGTTTCATCCTCGCGTGTTTTCACGGGCAAGAGCTCTCACAGAAATATTTTGCTCATTTCAAATGATTTCCTCTTAATATTTCAATTCATATTTTTTCCTTATATTTTAAAACAAAAAGCTTGATTCTTAAATGAAGACTTATATTTTCACCAAGTCAAGTGACTATATTATTTCCCATAGTTCGCTTTATAATGTTTACTCATATTAAAAGATTTAAATCTTTTAATTTTAACACCTTAGAGTTTATAAATATTTACACTTTAGAGTTTATAAATATTTACTTATATATATTTATATATTTTATAATATATGTATTTATATTAAGTATTAATATATTTATATATATAAATATATATATATATATTTTCTACATTACTCTCGTAATGTATATATATATATATATGCATATATTACCTTGCTTTAATATACATACATATATTTTATACCTTATAAAATATATAAATATATATATTTACACATGTATTTATGTATATATCATATAATATAATTACTCCATTGATATATACATATATACATACATATATATGTAAATTTTACAGACAATAATATTTAAAATATTATTTTCACCATAGATATTAGGCGGGGTGTGTACGTATATACATGCGTATAACCATATATACTCTTGTGTATACATATATACATGTTGACACATACGTATGAGCATATCCATCTGCCTATTATACGTATGTATTGATATGTCTATACATATGGACACGTGTACATAATGTATACATGTGTATACATACCTACTCAACCTTTAACACATATAACCTTTCACGTTTTCCACACAATGATCATAGTATAGTAAGTCAGATAAACAAACATCACTCACAAAGCACAAAGAAGTAAACAAGACTCCTAAAGCCTATGGATGACTTATCAAGACCATAACTGACTTGGTTTCTTCCAATCTATAATGACGTGTGTGTATGCTCAAATGGTTCACATTACTGCTTACCCGACCAAGCTCCTCTCCCGAGTGATATTTCTCCTCTGCCTGGAGGAAATGGTTCACATACCTGCATCCACCGTCATAAACTCATGACAATCATATGTTCTCAACAATAGTAGTATATATAAACCTCTCAAGTTAGAATAACATGATTCATTAACCTCCTAATGCAATATTTTACCATGAATAACATCAATTGAGATTACATCAAATGAAACAACATCAAGTGAGATAACATTCATATTGAAAACAAGGTACAAGCATCATTAATTCATCGCCATAATTCACACTATATTCACATTTACCCTATCCATTTACGGTAAATAGTAACTTCACAATTTGGGATGTAACACAGTGGTTTCATTTCTGCCACTTTTTGTAAGAGGTAATTTTGTTACAAGATGATGCACATGTTGAATAACAGCTGCAAACGGTGTCTCTTACCTTTTTGAGTATCTCCAGCTTCCTTCTCAAACTTCTAAAGATGTGTGGAATGTATAAGACCCCAAGAGATCATTATAGTGGATTTGGTTGCATTCTTCGTAAAGAGAGCTAAAGAATTGTATTGTAATTGGGAAGTGTTGAGAGCAATAAGAGAGCTTGTATAGGGGTTTGGGCATAATGTGTATGGAAAAGGTGTTCATGAATGTCAAAGTTTTCTTGCTATTTGAGCTTTCTTTAGGTTTAATTTTGTTGTGTTTGTTTGATCTTGTTTTGTTGTTACAATGTTCTTCTTTTATACTTTAGTACACTTGACAACATGATTTTAAAAACATTGGGATTAGTTTTTCCTTTTTTGCATAAAGAACAACTTATTCAATCAAAGCATACTATAAATAAGTTTAGTTTGTGTTGGTGAATAAAATAATGGAATATCCATATTACATACTAGTATGGATTAAAGAAATCAGAAGCATGCATCTTGAAGAAAAAGGAATGCCTCAAGAGAGATATAGCATGTTAGAGGAGGATGTTACAACATTTCTCACTTCATAGATAAGCCTGAAAGGTTGGGGAAGATTATGGAGGCTCTACTAGTTAAGTTGGAGTTTCTATGAGGATTCCAAAAGACAATAAAATGTTGAATGCTCAAGACAAAGAGAAGAAACAACCTTATGCCAACCAAGCTCAACTCCTACTCAAAGGGAAATAGAGATTAAACCTTATAAATGTGAAGTAAATGCTAAAAAATTGGCTGTTAAGAAGCTCGATTATAGGTATATTTCAATTTGTATCCAATTAGCGTCGAGTGACATTTTTTTTGGTAAGATTGAAATTAGCTAGTCAAGCTTTGACTTGGTGTAAGAAGTATCTCCATTCCTTGATTATGAGAAAGTTTACACCAATTTTTAAATGGGATGATTCTAAAACAGTGATTAAGAGGCAATTTGATTCTATTTTTTACTCTAATGATTGGCAAAATTTGAAGCAAAAGCAATGCTAAAATGTGTAGACAAGTTTCACAAGAGTGGATGAAATATTTAGGTGTGTTGCATTGTCATCTAAGGATGCCTGATTGTTTGTTGAGCCTAAAGACATTGGGGAGGCTCGCTCTCAAGCTTATCTTCTTGGGATGGACAAGGAAAAAGGGTTTGTTTTTCTCTCTAAATGCTAAAAAGACAGGCGGTTTCAAGCCAAAAGCAAAGGTGTAATGTCTCTAATCAGACAACCTTAGGAAATAGATGAATTTTCAAACATGTGCAAGTTGAAATAATGAACAACTACCAAATGGATGCCAAACCCTACTGAAATTAATGCTGATCAGCAATATAACAAAATTGCAAACCCTTATCAATCAAAATACACAGGTACCAACATCCCACAAGCTGGTATGAGTTTTGGAACCCTTAAATGATGAAAATATGACAATTGTACAAGCAGATATGATATATAATAGCTGGTAAAATGTATGAAACCCTTGAGTACACTTCCAAATGCACCATTAATTATTAATTAAGGCAGATCTGACTGTTATGACTTCAAATAGGTGTCTTTTATAGCAGAAATCAGATCTAGAGTGAGGTCCCAAAATGATAAATTAATCCAATTACGAATATATAACAACAATAACTCTTTGAACAACAATTTAGGTAAGCATCAATATTTATTTTACAAGAAATTTCATTTACAACAGTTCATATAGCTATATAGAAGGGTGCAAACCCTTGAAATGGATGCCAAATGTGCAAATGGAGTTGAAACTGTAAGGCAGTGGCTGGGAAGTGCATGAACAGGTTTAAGTCTTCCTCAATCAGCCATTAATAGCTAATAACAAAATTTTAACATCTTGAAACCTTGGGCATAGCAAGGAAATAACAGAACAGTTCTGAAAATTCTAAAAATCAGCAACAATGTGGTGGTACAGCGGTGGAATATATGATATATGGCAGATCTACACCCTCATGAACAAAAATATAAATCCTCTTCAAAATGATGATTGAAAACGTGAATTATAGGAGATCCAATGGCTAAAATATCCCACAAACAGCAGCAAATACTCTAAAACCATAGGCACCTTGATGATGATGGCTGGAAACAACGATCAAAGGCTGGGTGCAATGACTAAATGGTTGGAAACGATGATGAAAGGCTGGGCGTAGTGAATAAATGGTTGGAAAGATCCAAAATAGCATATCCCATAGGGGCACAGCCCTAGAATGAACTTGGTGCAAATGCTCAACAATCTTCAACAATTCAACACAATTGTGATTCTTAGATCGAATCACCTCCAATGGATGAGGTTTTTCGTCCTTGAATCCAAATATGGAAACCAAGAGGGTTTTTGTCCTCCGGATCTCCCACACCAAGGGTTTTCATCCTTGAATGCTTCCAACCCCAATTTGGAAGGAAAAGTGAAATTACTAATTTGGATGGTTTGCTTTGAGCAATGCGTTTATTTTATAGTTGCCTTTTGGGCCGTTTATTTGAATTTATTTTCTCCTTCCGAGTATTTAAAATTACTTATTAAAATACAAAAAACACTTTTTGAATTGCATATGCTTATTAAATATTACATAAGCCCTATAATAATATTCAAGTTGCCTTCTTGAAAATAAAAGATTGATCCCAGTTAAATATTTTATTATTTCCCTTTCATCCCTTAGCCTACGAGAAATAAAGAATATTGCCACAGTTACTTTTTCTAAAAAGAATTTTAATAGACAAAGTGGGCATTGAGATATTGGTGGCCATGCATAAGACTTGTTAGAAATTGCACATCTAGAACTGCATCCACTCAAGAACAAGAAAATGAGAAAGAAGGCTATGTTTTTGGTTCAAGGAAAATATATTGAATGTGGTTTTGATTTGAATTAGAGGATATTTTTGGCCTTCATTCATAGAGAGGTATGTTTAAGTAGCAATGAAGCTCAAGATAAATGTGAACTCACTAAACTCTTTTCACTTTTGTATCAAAATTAGATAAAGAAAACTAAAGTTGGTTCTTTTTTTATTCTTGATCTCAATCATATTTGATTTCAAAAGAGTTGGTAAAGGAATGAGTGGAAATAGAGGTAACCAAACAATTCAATGTTAATTGATGTATTGTGTATGGTATACCTTTTGATATCTAGGTTGGGTGAAGGAATGAGTGGAAATAGAGGTAAGCAAACAATTCAAAATTAATTGATGTATTGTGTATGGTATACCTTTTGATGTCTATGTTGGGTAAAGGAATGAGTGGAAATAAAGGTAACCAAACTATTCAAAGTTAATTGATGTATTGTGTATTGTATACCTTTTGATGTCTGTGGTGTAGTTATATGTATATTAGAGATGCTATTTTTATGTGAAGACCTAACAATTGCCCTTTCAAGGAGTGGGAAGTTTGCTTTGCTTCTTTTGAGAGAATAAAATGATGAGATATAGCATGTCTTCTAACCAAGTGAATAGATTTGAGGTATGATGGATTTGGGATTGAGGACTCGTAGTCAATGAGACAATTGGATGTTGTAGGTAAGCGAGGTGGTGGGATGATATAACTTTGTTTGTGCATTGGAGCTTAAGATCCTTTCCTATTAGTCCTTTGAGAAAATCCTTAAAGGTGACTTCATTGGATGGGTTTTTGGATTGGGATAGAAGGTGGAGGCTACAAGGCACTCATGTGAAGGGGAGATTCAAGATATGGATTGGTGTTGAAGGCATTGGAAGAAATATGGGTTTCCCTTGTCAAAGGTATGAGAAGGATGATCAATAGATATACGTTGAGGATTAGTAGTATAGCTTGTGTTAGTTAGTGCTTGGTATTGAGGATTGATGGATGGGCAACTAAAGCTTCCAAAAAAATTGCTTAAGGAAATGCTGTCTAAGGATTGAGCGAATTCTCTTATACACAAGACTCTTGTTATCATCATAGGGATCATAGTCCGGTTGATCAATGAGGCTAGCATCATCCTCATCATATTTAAGATGGATGACAAGGTCTTCTTGCTCATTGATAGTCTTGTGATTTATTTGGTATCTTGAGCTTTGACCTTGGGTATAATGGCTATAGCTAGTTGTAAAAAGATTTTTTTTAATTTAGTTCCATGTTCTTTCTTGCTTGTGGGATTTGGATTACAATAAGTGGATGGATAATGGTGTTAGGATGAGTATTTGGACGAGGTCGGTGTATTTGGTTGGAAGTTTGGATATTGGGATTTGGTTGGAGGTGTTTTGTGGAGTTTGGAATTTGGATATGTTAATTGGATTGCAAAGGTAGTTCTTGTGTTTGATTTGATTGTTAATGGGTAAGATTAAGATAGTAGATGGGAGTTGAACTTGGACTTGGTGGATGGACAATGTCTTAAAGTTTGACTCAAGGTTATTGACCTTGGTTTTTTGACTTTCGATCAAATTTTGTTGTTGTAAACTAAGTTATGAATCACACAAAGAAAAAGACAAAAAGAAAGATCCTAAGGCTCAAAAGGGATAAGTTTCCCCATTCAAGCTTAAAGCGGGGAGGGGTGATGTAAACATTAACAAAAACACAATGCACATTTAACAAGCCTAATATTAATCAAGTGGGTGTATCAATTCTTGTAGGCTCACAAATATATTTCCTTTGAGGAGTGGGTAATCTTGGCCCTTATTTAGGACCTTGGGATGTAGGGACAAAAGCCTCGCCCACAACCTAGTAGATTGGAGGACTACAAATGTCTTCGAATGGCTTACTACTCTCACTTCCTACAGGTATGATGTGAGTAATTTCTTGGGGCGATCCATGTCTGGTGCACTACAAGAAAAGATGGCCAAAGGGTCTTAAATAAGCTCTATAGGCTTAACTAGAGGATTTCCTTGATATACCACAAGTGTCCACGAGGCTTGATTTTGTGAAATTGAAGGAAAATAAGTTGCTTAGCCTAGTACAAGAGGGTAACCCACTATCCTTTGTCACTATTCTAAGGTATAAAGTTCTTGGTTGGTTAGCTAGAATGATAAATTTCCTCTTCCAATGGGTGTTTCTTTCGATTCACCCCCAACTATTTATAGCCCATCGGATTTGCTAGGGTTGAGGTCGTCCCCTAGGTGGATAAAATCCCTAGGTAGACCCCTTAAAATAAAAGATGACAACACTTGTTTCTAATCCTCAAAATTGTCCCAAGGCATGAGAGGAGAGCATACACATGAGTAATTTTGGGATCAAAATACACTTGTAAATTTTAAGCCCTAAATTGAAATTTGTAGATTGATTTTAAGTCCAATTGCAAGTGTGATCAAACAAACAAAGAAAACAACACACACAAAAATGGGAAAAGGTCTATATCTATATAAAGGTTTTTGAAAAAATGCCCTTAAAAACTACACGATAGAATTTTCAAGATTATAAACTAACAGATAATTTTATCTCTGTCTTCGCCTGCAGATTCTCTTGTCAGGTGACAAGTTAGCACAAAGAATCCATTAAACTAAAAATAGTGAACAGTGATCTGTAGCACAGAGGAGTCAAAAAGCTTAAGACCTCCAGCTTCCTGGAAATGTTCAAAATTTGCAAAGAAAGATTAGTTCTCCTATGCAAATGAAAAGTATGTCAAATTCACCAAAATGTAAATATGAAATTAGTATAAAACAACAAATATTAAAAACAATAATACTTAATACAATATTCCAATTTCATGCAAACCTTCAATTGAGCGTCGAATATGGATTTGTGATGGTATGTGGGTGTTCTTAGCATCAATAGCATAGCGATAGCATTCTATGGATGATTAAATCTATAATTGAAGTTTATATTAAAATTGATTCTCAAAAATGATGAATGAAGGTGAGTTTATAGATTTTTGGGAGAATGAATGGATAATCTAGATTTCATCATAGACCATGAATTAACTCCATTGGTTGTGGAGTTAGTGAGGACAGGTGGACTAGTTAAGTGGGTTTGATGAGGAAATTGCTATTTTAATGAGAAAGTTAACTCATGAGAGGATAATTATGGATTTTATAAGGAAACTGCAATTTTGATGGAGTTAACTCATGAGAGGATAATTATAGATTTAATATATTTATTTAATGGATAATAATTAACTCATATTAATTAAATAACAAATATTTATTTTACTAAATGATAATATTAATAATGATAATAATAATGATAAAATATGAATTATTTTAGTGTCTACAGCTTCATTGTTAGGAAAAGCAACTTATTCAATCAAAGAATATACTATAAATAACGAAGATTTGTTTGGGTGAATTATGTAATGGAATATCCATACTAATTATGGATCAATGCCAATATCAAACACTAATTCACACTAATTATAGATCACTGTCAAAATCAAACACTAATCCACAATAATTAGGACACTTGAGCTCAAAGCTCATATTTAGAGAAACTTTCTAGATAGTAACACATCATCCATAGGAGGCCAAGTGCCCCCGGAGGTAGGGGGATTATTTTTAATCACTAGGAGGAATCACTCCATCCTCACGGGTAGTAAAATCCCATAGTCTTACCTCTCAGTTTGTCTCACAAGAAAAAATTCCCTGGGTGAATAATAATTGGAAAATGCAGTATGGTGTTATTTAGTTGCTACATTCTACAATTCAAGTCTGGAACTTAAGACCCAGGTACATCAATATTTGATTTGACTTTTGAGTTAAAGCATCTTAACTATTAATCTGTGGTACATTAAATCTATCATGTTGATATAATGCTGTTAGAAGATTTTTTCAGAAAGAAGAAAAAACGAACTATAGAATGCTGCTAAATGAAAAGCTTGGGATCTTTCACCCTTTGCCAGTGTTTAAGGTTTAGAATAAAATAACTTTTCAGAGATTTTAGTTGTCAAAGCTGTTAAGAACATACATCTAGTCTCTAGAGTTGTATCATTAGAGCCAGCAAATGCACAGATCAACTTTCTTATAACTTCCTTTAGTTGTTCAAGCCTGCGATCTTTAGAATTGTGGGGTTGCTTGCAGGGTGGGCACATTCTTACAGGTGGTTCAGTTATAGAGCATGAAGGAAATTTTGTGCAACCAACTATTGTGGAAATATCTCGGGATGCACCAATTGTGAAGGAAGAGCTGTTTGCTCCTGTTCTTTATGCATTGAAGTTTCAGGTACTGTAAAACATTAGGACAAACTTCCTTTACTTTAGAAACCAACAGCGCTTTATATTATAAAACATTTTATAATAAAATTTGGGAAAAGTACTTTTTGTTGCTTGGAAGTTGCTTTCCCTGAGGAACGTTGTTAGTAGAAGCTTGACATGTAAATTAATAGTTAAATGTCTTAAATACTATTGAATAGAAAGCTAACCTGAATCTCAAATATCACTGACAGGAAATTTGTATGTCTATAAATTAAGCAGATTGTCATTCTTGTTAAAATATAATTGCTAAGGAATTTTCACATAGAATTATTCAATCTGATGGCTGATTGTTTTGGACTGATAGGAAATTTATGTCTATAAATTAAGCAAGTTGTCATTCTTGTTAGAATACAATTGGTAAGGAATTTTTGCATAGAATTATTCTATACGATGGCTGATTGTTTCTGACTCACAGACTCTAGAGGATGCCATTGAACTAAACAACTCTGTTTCTCAAGGACTGAGTAGTTCTATTTTCACCCGGAACCCAGAAGTTATTTTCAAGTGGATTGGGTAAGTAATTATTATGAAATTATGAATATAAAATCAAAATAGACCAATTTATAATCCTGTATGTGTGTTCTGCATATGTGTTTTATTGTGTTAAAATTCCTTTATTCATCAGTTCACTTTCTTATTTATACTCTCTCATATATGCAGTTGACTTCAAGTTCCACTATTTAGATGAACCTTCTTGAAAATATATGACTACATTGGTGATCCATTTAAAATATGATATAGCTAGAATCCTAGAATCCAACATAAACTAACATAGCAAATTAAGTTTCTTTTGGTCCAATTTATCTTTTTGCTTGATTGCATCTGTGTGTGTGTATACATGTGCGCTTGTTTGTATGTGTGTGTGCACGCCTGTATGTATGTGTATATGCATGTGTATGTGCATGTGCATCTACATGTACATATGCATATGCATTATGTGCGTACACACACACAATTTATATTTACATGTATGAATCTACATGCGCAAGCAAGTACACAACTAGTGAACATTGAAATAATTCCTTCATATGTTGCCCAAATTTTGTTAGTGTTTACTTTAGACTTGCGTTCATAATGAAACCATATTTTTCATAAAAAGGTAGAGTACTATGTGAAACTAAAGCTCAAAAATCACATGCAACTTGAATTGTTTCAGGTCTTCAATTCTAGTTCTAGTTTCCAATTTTTGAGTGTTAAATTTTTGTAAGGCATAATCAGTAAAATTTTGTGTCAAACCTGACTTTAAACGTAGATCAAAGAGTGAATAAGACAGCCATTTCATCCTCAAAAGTGGGAAGACAAAGTCTGTTTGGGTATGCTCAAATGTGAAGGACTGACTCCAATTGTGGTTAATGTGGGGCTGAGAAAAGAAGGATTTCATCCTCCTTTTAAGCCCAAATCAGCTCGTCTGATGATATGTGGAAATGGTGAGTCTTGGGGGAGTGTGGAAAGAAGGGGATATTTGGTTAGAATTGAAAATATGGGCATTTTCCATAATCTGAGTGAGATTCAATTCATTGGACTGAGGATCACCTTGACTATATAAGTGCTACACAACTGAGGTCTTTTCTGACAGCCATTTCTTCCTCATCCAAGTTGATTGGTTTTTCTTTTGACTGTTGCTTACCGTATAAATTTCAGAGCACCCTTCATAGTTTGATTATTTGATTCCGGGCTTGCTTGCAGATACTTTCTTTTCCCTCTTGATATAGACTTGTAGATCAAATGTTTGCATTGAATGAGGGGGTCCTTTACATCTTTATATAAGCCTCTTCTTTTGCCTGCTTGGAATTCCCAATTTTTTTGTTGCAGATAAATTTAATTCCCATTGGACTATTGGACCTTGAAATGATTGCAACACATTTAATAATTTGCCACAAATCTCTGAAATAGAGCCCTTGGAATTGGGAGTTACCTGTAAGTGATGGTTTTGGTTGATGGGAAGAATAAAATCCAGGGTTTGGATGTGAAGGGGCATTTTAATGCTGCTTGTTGCTGTGGTGGCAATGCAAATCTTGTTGCAACCTTCATCTATTTCTTTCCATTCTATTCCTTTAACTAGTTTGTGCCTCTTGACGGATTCAGTTGCCAATTATCGATCTAAAAGAGAAGAATGTTGTTTGTTCCCACTTCTTGTATCCCTGATTCCTTGGCCCATAAGGTGCTTGATAGTATGAGTAGGTGATGATGAAAACAAAGAAAGGTGGGACCAGATAATGACTTGCTACATTTATAGTGACTCAACAAACTATACAGAACATATGACAATAGTGCAAGATGAGGTGGCATACATTGAATGGTAAATTCAAAAGACTACACCTGAAGCATTAAACAGTAAACACTAATACTTGACCCTAAAGCTAAAACCTAAACACTAATTGTAAAATGTAAACCAATATGAAATGAGGCAATTGTGATTTATATCTAAGAATTTATAGATCATGATTATTGCTATCCATGGAAATTTAGAACTTAAATTTTATATGGAAGTCATTTCAGTGAATTAGGCACTAAAGATCTGCTTTTTCTCCACAAAGGTAGGTCACTTCACATGTTGTGAATTTATTAATAGGATAGGTGTTGGTTTTATTTTTCCCAAAATTTTTTACTTTTCCAAAATAATTCACATGGAAAGCCTAGGAGAGATATTACTAAAATGCTATATATGAAATTGAAGAGCTTGGCAGTTAATTTGGAGGATGAAATTGAAGATAGGCAGCATGTAGATTGCAACGTGGAATTTTGTTTTCTGGTGCTGTTGATGTTGCTACTTAGCTTCCTGGTGGAGATGGCTTGGCAAAAGTAGCCGATGTCAGAGAGAATATAGATCTCATGGCTCTTGGTTTTGATAAAGTTGGCCTATTGTTTTAAAATTGGCATAGTTCCTTGGAGTTTCCTGACGGGGGGATGGGTTTCGGGGACTAGGGGACCAAGGGCCTAAGTTTGGGGACGGCGGGGAGACAGTGGTGGGATGGCGGCAGGGCAGCGGCATTGAAATACATATAGTACTTGAAAAATTAGTTATAAGATGTATAAGTAAAAGAATTACAAATGAAACTTTGGAAAACTAGTTTTAAACATTTGAATTTTGAAGTGAACATGAACTTGGCATCACTCCTCTTCTTGCTCTTCCTCAACCCTCTTGATCTTCATTCTCACTCTTTCACCTTACACTTGCAGCTTTCTCTCTCACATTCACACTATTAGCTTCTTGTTGATTTATTTTTGTGAATTGAAATGAGGATAGGGGGCAGTTTTACAGAGTTTGTGGGGTTTGGGTGGGGCCAATAGGCCATTAGGGTTTGGCCTTGGGCATAGAGTTCAAAGAAAATTTTGTTTTATTTTTCAAAAGATTTTCTTTTTGCTCATCTGGCCGCAGGAGATGTTTGGAGGTTTTCAAGACGGTCTGGAGACTCCTAAGAGTCCCTTGGACATCTCAGGGCGCCCTGAAGTCCCAGCAGCTTCTTGGGAGATAGTGGGGTTGGTGGTGGGGTGGTCGTGCTAGTGGTGGGGCTGCAGGGGGATGTCCCCGGACGTCTCGAAAATGTGGGGTTCTTTTTGTTGGGGGTGAGTGGGCGTCTGCATGGAACATTGAAATTTGATTAAGGAAGAACAAATTGATGAAGGCAATGAAGAGTGAGACAATGCCTGAGAAGATCAAATTGATAGTCAAGGTACTTATTAGGGAATGGATTAAAATTTATCTATGCTACATGGTTGAGAAAGTGAGGCCAAGAGAGATGAAAGCAAAAGAAGTTGAGTTCAAGGTTTGCAGTACAAAGTTCCTTATTGAAAATGAGTGGGATTGATAATGTATTGGCAAATGATGTGCTAAAATCCTTGGCTAGTTATGGGGAAGAAGATAATGATAAGCTGTTCTGATTTCACAGTTACTAAGATTGTCTCTTTGATGTTTGTAAATGTTAAATGGCTTTGAGAATATTGGAGTTGGTCTGATTTCTGTGATTACATCTATTTCTTTCTTTCTTATTGTATATAATTGGGAAGAGGAAATTCTTGGGGAAACCATACTAAAGATTGAATATAAAGTGTTTTAGCAGTTGCACATTTTAAAAATAGGCAAGTGCAGAGAAAACATACATTCAGTGAAAAATAAAGAGAAATACTGTCATGAAGAAATATAACCAAAATTCTATTATTAAGTGTTGGGACTTGGGTAATGTTCACCTATAGAGAGTTCCTGTAGCAAGAGTTTGTTTATAGAATATAATATGGTAAGATGTGAGTTTCAAGTGTTGTGGTACAGCAGACATGTTGGTTTACATGTGGTGATGTTGTGAACTGCGAGTCATTTGGAGAACTCAGAACTACATATGAAAAATAGTGTTGCTGGAAGCATGAATGGCAATACAGGAGCACTTGTGGTAGAGCTGTACTTCATGCAACACAATTTGTGAGTAGGATAATGTTTTGGAAGATGGCACAAGATACCACAAGCAGTCAAGTGATATTATGCTTGTATATGTTATTGCAAGCATGGAGCTAGTTGTGGTGGCTATATAGGAAAACATGAACTCATCGACAATGTTAAGTGTGTAACTATTGATTCATAGTGTGCAGCAACGACTATGCCTACAAGGTGAATATCCACATGGAGACATCATGTTTGTTGTTATGTGCTGTATGTTGACATCGTAATAGGGTCAGAATATAGTTGCATGACTCTTGGTATTCCATGTGTTAGTTGGATAGCTAGATTGTTGGAATTCCCATGTACATGTCTATATGTATCATCTTGTGGAAGGCACCAAAGTTGGATAGTTGTACAAATTGAATAGGTTAACATTGGATTGAAAAATTGTTGGTGTG
Source organism: Sequoia sempervirens (assembly GCA_007258455.2). Taxonomy (NCBI): domain Eukaryota; kingdom Viridiplantae; phylum Streptophyta; class Pinopsida; order Cupressales; family Cupressaceae; genus Sequoia; species Sequoia sempervirens. Next base: position 4,335 of record VDFB02221497.1, on the reverse strand, counting down.
AAATGTAAGAGGATTGCAAAAATGTATGTTGTAGATTGAGATTCTATAAAAAGGCCTTGTATTGAATCCCTGATTTTGAATAATATAACCTTGAATGCCTTTTGGTGGTGGGTTTTCTCCCCAAGGCTTTCCCACGTAAATTTCTGAGTCTTGTCTAATCTTGTGTTTGCATATTGTTCCATTTACATCTGTGAATTCTATTAGATAGATTTTGCAAATATTGTTGACTGTTTCCAGTAAGTTTCTTTAACCCCAGTCTATTGGTTGTCTATAATGGGGGTGAAAATCTACAACAATAAGCATGTGCATGGCAAAAATCTACAAATTGTAAAGTTTTGTCCTCTTGTCAGGAGGTGTGGGACATAATTATTAACCCATGTAGTGTGGAACACGAAATGAATAGTCATTGGGAAAGATGAGATGATTCTATCTCTTGATGGTTACAGACTTACAGTCGCATCAAACACTGGCAGTTACAAAGAAATATAAGTTTTTATATTTAGCACTTAACCTCTTAACGCTGAAGTGTAAAAATAGATGCTTTCATCATGTGGCATACTGAATATCAGTGCTGTGTGATGCCTCCCCAGTTTGTCTGCATTCCACCTTGTTGTTTATGTAGAAAACTAAGTCTTTATTATATTTGGAACTATCCATAGTCTCTGCAAAAGGCATTGCCCTCGAATCCACAAGTGTAATAATGGATGCTTCCTCTGGGACAGATACACAATGGCAGTGCTGTTTGGGATACATTCTGGGTTGATGTGCTACAATGGATCAATTTAACAATTAGAAGAGTATGATTTTGGAATCAAAACTCAGATAAAATAATAATAATTATCCTTGAATGTTCTATTTTAAATATTTGCATGTGATTACCTGCTCAGAATTTCTTACAATAGATAGATGGCTAGCAAATTTCTCTCATACCATCTTAAGAAGTTAAGAGTACATTCAACCAAATCAGACAGTTATACAGAAGGACAAGTTGTAATGGATTGACTTCCCTAAAGATGGCTTTGATATGGCAAATATATGGATTTGGAATAGTATCATTAGACATGCAGTTTTTTCCTTCGTATCCAGAAACAGTAATAACGTGTGTTCCTAACTGATATGTTGTTGTGCTTTTTCGCACACTGCAGGCCTTGTGGTAGTGACTGTGGCATTGTAAACGTAAACATTCCAACTAATGGGGCAGAGATTGGTGGTGCATTTGGTGGTGAAAAGGCAACAGGTGGTGGCCGTGAAGCAGGGAGTGATTCGTGGAAACAGTACATGCGCCGTGCAACATGGTATATTGGATTCTATTCAATTTCTTTTTTTAAGCTAGGTTTATTTTACGCCTTCCTACTATTGCATCTTGCCAAAATAACTACATTATTATTTCTCTTCATATCCCCAACCTTTTTTGCAAGCAGTTGCAATGAGGTCCTGGGACTCAATGGAACACTCAGAACCCATATGTCAATATTATGCATGATAAAGCCTTTTATTATGTTTCATGGCTGGTCATTGCCAAATGCTGGTCCTAGCTGTTTTCTTGATTTTTCTGTCAAATCAGCTGGGGTTATAACTAGTTTTAAGGCTTGTGTAGCTTATGATGAATGCTAATTTTAAATTCCTTCATATAAGATTTTTTTTCCATGGCATATTAATCCACTGTTGTGCAAATAGAATCTTTTAGTGAGATATTCAATGAATAATGTAGAAGAACTTGGTTTTATGATCCTATCTGAGATATCCCTACTAAATCTAACCCCAAAAACTCATTTTTCAGAGTGTTGACATTTCGTCAAACAGTTGTTGTGCAAACTCATGAATTCTGATTTTCTGACTGCTGTTATGATTTTCTGAGTTTTGTTTGATTGCTTTTGATGTTTGGTTGAGTGTTTTCAATGCCAATAACATAAAGGAAATGCATAGAACTGATATATAAATCATTACACAACATAAATCGATAAACCCACTTCCATTTATGCCATTAAATTAAAGATATAAGGTCTGATTAAAATGACAGTTATGTCTGATATGAAAATTATCAGACTATAACAGTTCTATTAAACCCAATACAAATGAAAGATTTGAATACCCAATATGCCAATAACATACCTGTTCTATGCCAACATGAAAATACAATGTATGAAGGCTGATATGAGCATGATAGCAATTGTAGAAGACTAAAATAGAATGTGAAATATGCAGCTACAGGTCTGCTCATTGTTATGGAAGTGCTGATATGAAATTGGTTGCCAAAATCAACTTCAAATGCCCACAAAACCCCAAATGATGGTGCACCAACTAGAAATGGTATGGCTGGTATGGAAGATGTCAAATCCTCAATGTAAACTTGTCAAACGGCTGAAATAAATCTGCAATGATGATTGTGCCACAAACCCTAGGTGCACTTGGCCAAAAATTGTACAGCCAACAAGTAGAATGCAAACATGTGATAGTATTGGCCTGGTTGAGACTCAATCTATCAATGGCTGCACTTGATTTAAAGAAATATGTTGATATAACACTACTGCAAACTCAGGCCTGAAAATTAAACACTTGAAACTCCTCCAATGAAGCCCAAACGAAGACCCAAAGCAGGTCCTCTTTAAAGGTGAACTGGGTTCTCGTCCAATTCACGATAGCCCTTGGGAGTTTTCATTCCCAAAAGACTGAAACCAAACTGAAACCCTTCTCCAGAGCTCAAACCTGCAAGTGCTGATATGAAAAGTGACAAATGAATGCCAAAATAGAAGCCCAAAATTCACTTTATAACCTCCCATGAGCTTTTTTATAAAAGATAATTAAATATTCCTCCTCAAAGGTCTTTTCCTCATCAAAAGAGAGGGCCACTTTTTAAAAATCTTTGTTTCACTAGGATGGGGGCACTTTTCACTATTCACTTTATAATTCTCTGTTACTATTCACTTTTACTATTCCATTAATATTTTCAATTTATCCCTGTTGAATTTTACTATTCCATTAAAGCAAACTTTAATATTTTCAATTTATCCCTGGATTCAATAACTAAACGTAAAACTCCCGGTTAGGCTCTACATCCCTCGGTTGGGTCCCCTAACTATACTGCTGACCTACGGGAACCCTAATAGTAGGAAGGGACATTACACTATCATGAAGGTGAAATCTCACTCGTGAGTATTGTTATTTCAAGCTGCAATACATTTTTGTTTAGTGGCATCATTTGTATACAGTATAATTAATCTGGTGAAAAATCTGTGTGTATCCCAAACTTCCATATAGCCCTCCCTTTCATAATACAAACAAAATATGCGAGACATTTTCATGGGGATTTCTTCCTTTGTTGGCATCATTCAAAATAATATTCATTAATCCTCCCATTGATTTTTAAAGATTTTTGCCTGGAAAATCTTGGGTGAGGTTTATGGGCTGTGTTCAAGGCAGTACCCTAAGATTTGTAAACATTGGCCACACTGGAGAATACCATATGCTTTACACCAATCACCATATGTCTGCTGACTGCTTGAGTTATGGGCTGCTTTATTGAGGTGGGCGAATCATCACATTACTCAACAATAACTTGGACATCTCCCATCTATTATTATTACCACCATTTATCATTGAATGAACTGCAATGAGATGTGGTAGTTATGAGACAATACATAAGATGCATGGTTATACAGTGCAATAAACAATCCCATTGAAACACAAAAATAAAGATTTTTGGCTTCTACTAACCAGTTAAAAGGCTCGCAGATAACCAGCAGATGTTTTTTGTCAACCTTGTTTTCTCCCTCTACAAAGTATCTGAAGTGTTTTCTCATGCATCTCTTCTTAATGCTTTCTTATTCTTCTGCTTTGCAGTGGCCTCAACTTTCTTCTCTGTTTTAGAATTGGCTTGGCAGTTCTGAACCATTCAAATAAGTTGATAGTTTTCTTCCCCATTGATAATAATTGTTTAGTGCAAGAGTCGCACATTGATAATTAATTGTGAGATAAAGCCGTATAAGGCATTTTATGTACTGAAAGTGTTGACAATCTGGAAGCTGGCCATGGGCTGTATCTCCTTTGGTTGATGATTTAGTATTATTTTCTTTGGCACTAACATTGCTTAAAGCCTAAAGGTGGTTTTGTGTTTTTTGGATTCCCTTTGTCTTGTGAGTCTTGCCAATTCAAAAGGTCATTGTGTTACAAGCTTGTTCTAATCAGTGACATTTTGTTTGTTGAGGATTTAAATGCATATTAATAAATATCTATCCCGTTGATTAAGCCCATAAAACATTTCTTGGCCGTGAGCTTGAATTGGAAGACATTATCTGACAACAATAACCTTTAATGATGTTTCCTGTTAGTTTTTCC
>VDFB02221496.1:0-16160 GCA_007258455.2 Sequoia sempervirens | reverse complement strand
ATGGTATTAGTGAATTATCTATAAGACTTTGTGCTTATATTTATTCATGTTTCTCATGGAATTGATAGTGAAGTATATCAAAGAATTTGTGCTTATTTTACAAATTTGGTTACTATTTTGAAGGATTCACTATTGGAAACTATGGAATAACTTTCTGCCTCTATGACCTTTCTTATTTGTTACTTGTCTTTATCATGTTGGTATTCCTAAGCTATGCCTTTTCAAGATAGGAATATTGGAATTACTACTTAGTTTTAATTTGAAGTTGTATTGCATCTAGAAGTTAAAATTGTGAAACATTGTAAAAAATATTCTCATGAATGTGAGACACCCAAATATCGTTATTGTAGTGTACATCAAGTTGTAAATATTTGATTAGTTTTCCTTAGTTTCAATAAGTAGTAAGAAGGTTGCCTCCCCTTTCTGAGAGGAGAGATCCTATGTCACATTATTGTGGTTGAAATCAAGGTTTTATAATCTATTAAAAGAGATTACAAAATTTTCACCCAATAGTTTTTTGGTGACTACACTGGGGAACAAAACACACAATCATAGCTTTATGCTTTTGATTGAAGTGAATATGTATTCTAGTTTCTTATTTTGATCTTCTATACTATTATTATTAATATCTCTCTTGTTTCAATTCTACATTCTAGATAACATAAGCTATACATGAGGTTTAAGGGTGAAAGGAGTGGTGGATCCATTTTTTGAATTGTTGTAGTGACATAACATCCTTCCTTCTCCTTCATGAGCAAGGTCACTATTACAACAAACTACAAGCTATCCTCCATGAAGACAAAGATCTCCACTTCCAAGTGAATCTTCTATCTTTATAGAGTCCCAACTCAAGTACCTATTGTATAAAATATCATGGTTGCACTACTTGTAGGACCATGGGGAAATGTTTTTGGTCCCCTCAATTTGGCCGCACCTTTGCACAAACTTCCACATGTCTCAAGGAAGAATATTTTGAAGTTCCATGGTGATGACAAGAAATATCCTGATGAGCATATTACTGCCTTTTACATCATTTGTGGTTTTCTTGGCATTGAACATGAAGATGTTGTTGTGATATTGTTCGTTGAAACTTTACAAGGAGTAGCTAAAAAATGGTTTTATACTCTTCTAGTTGCTTCAGTTACCAGAATACTCTTTGCGCTAAGTTTGAAGAAAGGTTCAAACCTACTGAAGATACACATGCCTTGTTGGTGCAACTTACAACCATGTGAAAAGAGGCCCATGAACCCATTCGTGATTTTGTTGCCAAGTTTAATAAGTTAGTGACAAGGATTCCTATGGTGGCGAGACTGACAAACCATAATTTTAAGTTATTTTTCATCAATACACAACTTCCTAAAGTAAGTTTTCTTTTGCATTGGGTAGTTCTTGCTAATGTTGAAGAAGCTCAGAAATTAGCTACAAGTCTTGAGGATGACATGATTCTTGCTTGGATGATAACAAATATAAAAAAAAAAGGGCCAAGTGTCAAGTTCTTCATCCTCAAATACCAATTCCAATTTTGTTGATCCCATGGTTCAAAGATTGGAAAATGAAATCTTGGCTTTAAAAGAAAGTTGCTAATAACAATTCCTATAAGGATATTCCAAGAAGGACTTTCCCAAATTCTTCCAATTATTCTGGCAATGCCAACCGAAACTAATGAGGGCTACACTGCTTAAAAACCCATAGAAATCACAACATATAACAACACAGAGGATGCAAGATAGAGAAATTAATCATTTTCAATTATTTTTAGAAAATGAAATTACATATTCAAAGCTTACATGCTACAGCCTCATGGGATTGATTCATTACAATAAAATCAACTCTATTTTAAAATCTACTATTCAGAGCCACAATCTACACTATTGGGGCCACCTTCTACAAACCCACTTAACCCTTTTTATTTTCCCCAATAACCGCACAAGAATGTTTTAGAAAGTTCAAAATTTTCCTTTTTTTTTGGCGCGAAAAGTCTCGCCATTTGATTTTTGGCCTAGGAAGAAATTTTCTAATGAAATTCAATTTTAGAGGACCAACTTCAAATAATCTTTTCTAAGTGTCTCCATTTGCTATTATTTCATATCATTGAAAGCCTCAAAGAGCTCTCTACAACACATGAACCCACCCGTGAGGTCAGTTTCAATGCACTTTTGAGATGTTTTAGCCCTAAAGTTTTATAACCCAATTTGAAGCTGCATTTGAGAAATTTCTTTGTAGTACCCTCCATTCTCACCTGGGATGTGCAGGTAGTCTAGCTAAGGAATCAGAAGAGGAAGATGGGACAAGAGCTTCTAATGGTATTTTTGTGAGTATGATATTACATTATGATTGCATTTAATTGGTGATGCTTTTATATAGATGTAGTATTAGGTGGTGATGCAATGAATTAGTAATTATTCATGATAATATGATATGATTTGTTAGTTTAGAAATGATTAATTTATCGGTTATATTATATTGTTTGATGGATGTGATGAAGGATAGTGTAGTACTCCACTCGCTCATGTGCGCCCCTGCTACGCTTACAGGGTCCTTTTCCTCAATACCGGCAATGCTTTGATTTTATATACATATGCACATGTACACGACTTCATTTTTATGTAGGGATTGTAGGTACATAGTCTCGATTCCACCTGCTTCGGCAGGACAGGGCGAGCACCAATAACCCAACGGCATAATGTTGAAACAGAGGTGGCAATGAAGTCATCCCGTCCCATGATGTCAGACCATCTTGTTTAAATGGTTTTGTGCATTCTTGGAAATTGCCAATTTTGTAGTCGCCGCTTGGTGTTTTGCCCACATTATTTCAAGGGCTGGGTATTTTATATGCTGTGGATTTATTTTACTTGAATTGATGGAAATGGATTGTTTATTTTAATGTTAGATTTAAACCCGTATTTCAAATGATGCAAATGTTTTATTTTATTTTTTATTTTAAAGTCAGTGTATTTGTTTAAAAAGTTCATTAAATATTAAATTGTGAATATTATTTTAATTAATATTCGTTTAGTGATAATTATTTAGAATAAATTATTTAAAATTTCTAATTAGATATTGTGGTTTGCGCGAAAGCCTCAGAAAATAGAAATTAAAACAAAAATATTGTGAATAAAATAAATAAATAAATAAAAGAATGAAAAGTTGCGGAGACAAACCTTAATGTAAGAAATCATTAGATCTAACTTTAAAAAAGCTCGCTTTTTAAAAGATATAATTTCTTTTATTGATGATTTTTAGAGCTTTTGCAAGGGAATGGTATTATCTTTTATTTTAATTGAAAATTTTAGGGAGTTTTTCACACACAGAGGATTAGGGAGACAGGAGCTGCACAAGTGAAGAGGGATGTATTGATGAAATCTTCTGTAGTTTTTGTTAGGAAAAATATTTTCATTATTTTATTTGAAAAATCTTGGAGAGAGTCTTTTGAGTAAGTTTGAGGTTCAAATTCGAGTACGATATTCTGGAGAAAAGATTTCGAAGCCGGAACGAGAAGCTCTGCGTAGAGGTCATCGGATTCAGGCAGGCAACATCAGATTTTGAGAGCTGCCAGACTCTAGGTTCTACTCTCTTCTCTTAATTGTTTTAAATCTGTAAAAGAAATAAAGAAGTGTTTTAGAATCAATCTCTGTTTGAAAAAAAGAAAATCGTTATGTGATTTAGATTTAGATGTTTTCTTTGAGATTAGAAAATGAATAAACAAATAGGTTTCCTTTGAAAAGAGAATTCATGTTGAATTTAGAAATCAGGTTTTGCAAACAAATTGAAAAGAAACTCTTCGAAATTCGTTTAAATATGCCCTATTTCTCTCTTTTATTTTTCTGTGGAAAAAAGAAATTGATCTTTATATTTTGGATGGTAATGAAATATTATTTTAATAATCATCAATATATATATACTGTAAATATATACATATATTGTTTTGTATTTATACAAAAACTATATTCTCTGTTGTTATTTATAATTATATATTGAATATACTTTATTGGAGTTTGTATTTGGTATTTTATTTAAATTTCTTTTGGAAGCGTCGGCGTCCGTACCTGTCAGAATGGACGAAATTTTAGATTCATATAAAAAAAATTTATAAACGAAATTTTTTATAAAATTTTTTTGTAAGGAATTAAATTGTAATGGGGAGGGAGAAGGGACGGCAGTGTCGTACCCTTCCCCCTACCCATAGGGCATGCGGCACATGGTTGTTTTAGAGTTTATTTTTAATTTAATTTAATTTAATTTAATTTCATTTTAAATTATTATATATATGTAGTTTTATATATATATATATGTATGTATGTGTATTTGTTTTATTATATATTATATAATTTGGAAATTTTGAATATAGATTAATGAAATATTTTGTTATTATATGTTTTTTTTTAATTTTAGGAAATGAATAATGAGATTTTCTTTTATGTTTATATATTTAATGTAATTTCTTTAAAATATCAGTGTAATTTAAATATATATGTGTAAATACATTTATGTATATATATATATATATATCATGATATATACATAGGTGTGTATATATTTATATATATATATCCTTTTTATATTTATAAAAGATATATTGAAATCTTTCTTATGATTGTAAAAAAAAAAATTACGGATTTAAATGGTGTTGAGTAGATAGAAATAGAGAAGCACAATATAGGTTGTCTGGTTCGAAAATGAAATTCATAGTTTTGTTAATTATTAAAAAGGAGAGATTATTTATCATTTGTATTTTATCTCATAGAATTCTTTGTGGGAGTAGAGATTTTGGGATAGGATAAAATGTGTTGCTAGTTATGTTATTTTGAACTTGAAACCCTTTAGAGTGGTTTATTTTGTCATTTTAGTTATTGTTGGCTTTCCTTTTGATACAGAAACCCCGTTGTAAATTGTGAGTTCAATGTTAGTTGTTTTTAAACTTGGTCTTCTCTAGAGGCAGGATTTATTTTCTTGGATGTTTATTCTTGTACTTTTGGGAATTTAATATTACACGTTTTTAAGCATTAAATTTTGGAAGGGTTGTACAAGAGTAGTGGTCACTGTAACTTGAGTTATCACGAGATGGATTTGCCTCACATGTCTTGTTTTGTGTTATATGTCTTATACTTGAAGGTACAACCCTTGCTATATTTTGGTTTATGTTAGGGGTCTTAGGGAGAGCTAAGCGATGACACTCTCCACTAGACACCCTTGTACTTGGTTTTTGGTTGCCTCTGGAATAGTAAACATTATGTTGTATCCGAGTCTTGTGAATTTGAATTATGGTTGTTATTTAGTTACCTATTTAATTGATAATGCTTTACTTAATTGTGGTGAGTTCCATAGCTTTATCTTGTCATGTTTGATTCGTGAACGTTGATGGTTGTTTCATTATATTCCTTGAGTTGTATTTGTGTTTGTACTATGTTGTTCATGAGTCGGTTTGGCATTCATGGTCAGGTTCTCTTCCTTGCCACCTCTGAGCACGGGGGGTGAGTTATATTATAATTCACATGGTTGGGTGGAATGTGCTCCGCACCCGTTGGGTTCCGCATCTGTAGTCTATCTTCTCAGTATTTCTACAGTTGGTGTTGCACCAATGTTCCTTTGTAATTCGGATTTCATTGTATTTATATTATCCCACACGTTTGGGAATTTTTTGCAATTATTAATCAAGAGGTTGTAATGTAATATTAAAATGATGATGTAATAGTTAGGATCAATTGTAATTTGTTAAAAGAGATTCATTATGATTGTATTATGTGATGTATTAATATTCTCACTCTTGGTTATTATATGTATTCTTATTCATGGTTTATAATATTAATAGTTATGTTGTTATCTTTTACTTTCATTTTTAGTTGTGTAGTAACCTCGCATGCCCCAGAGAACTAAGTGTAGTAGTGTAATGTAACGTGTTATGTGATTATGGTTAATGTTCTTGCATGTTCAATTGTATTGTTTAAAAAAAAAATTATTTGCTTTGTGTGTGTTCTCTGGGGTTTGCATGTCGGGCGTTACATTTCTCAAGGCAGAAACTTTAATTTCTCCCAAACCATCTAGGGTATTGAAGTGATTCTTTCACAAATAGAAATATTTTTTAGTTATTCTCATTGGGGTGAATTTTTAGGTTCATACGAGCCTGTTTAGGCCAACTTACTAAAAATAGTAAGTTCCCAATTTTCACTATTTTTGACACCTAACTTTCTTACACCCCTTAAGTGCCATCATGGGACTCAAAACAATTAAAGAAATTAAAGAAATTTTGTTTTTTTTGGTGATGCAAGATTTCCCTACACCACTGGATGCTCCTACATCAAACACCCAGGGTAATTTGAAAAGTAACCCTATCACTTCTTAGGAGTTAGAGGGAAACAGAGATGGTTCACCTTAGCCTCATAAAACCATGATGAATCTTCAATAGGACTTCCTATCCATTTCACGAAGTACTCTGCATATTTCCTATTTCTCATGCTTCTACTCACACAGCTATCCAAGATTTCTTTTATCTCTTCCTTCTTTGAACTAGGTGCTATAATTTTCAACTGTTCATTTATCCATCCCTCCTCTATATCACCCTCATTATACTTTGTCAAATCAGCAATGTTGAAAATAGGAGAAATATTTATTCCACTAGGAAACTCTACCTCATAAGCATTTCCTGAATCATGCTTCTTCAAGATCTTGCATGGTCCAAACTTCTTCATCTTTAACTTGTATGTACCAACTGGAAACCTTTCCTTTTGAAAATGAACCATGATTTCATCTCCTACCTAGAACTTCTTATACCTCATTTTTTGATCTTCCTGAGCTTTATATTGTAATTTTATCTTGTTGATGCATTTCTTCACTTCTTCGTGCAAATTGTTTAGGTTCTTAGCAAAATATTCAGCCTCAACACTACTCTTCTCCCCCTTATCCATCTTTCTCAGTTCAAAATTAGCTCTTGGACTAATCCCATATACAATCTAGAATGGTGATTTACCAGTGCTTCTATTGATAGAGTTGTTGTAAGCGAATTTCACCTATGGAATAATCAAATCCCATCCCTTGGACTTATCTCCAACTAAGCATCTTAGCAGGTTTCCAAAACTCCTATTCACCACATTTTTTTATCCATCAGTTTGTGGATGGTGTGCATAACTAAAATTCAAATCTGTCTTCAACTTCTTCCATAATGTCCTCTAGAAATAACGAACAAATTTGGTATCTTTTTATGATACTATCTTCTTTGGTAGACCATGTAGTCTCACCACCTCTCTGAAAAACAACTCTGCAACATGAACATCACTGGTCTTATGAAACATTCTAAAATGTGCCATCTTTGAAAATATATCTACAAATCATTCCCTCTCTGTGTCCTTGGAAAGCCAAGAAAAAAATCCATGTTAATATCCTCCCATGGCCTCTTAGGTATAAGTAATGGTTGATATAATATAGTATTCTAACTCATTCCTTTTGTTATCTGACATAATCTACAACCTTGTACAAACTTCTTCACATCTTGTTGTAACTATGTCCAATAATAATTCTCACTAACAAGAGCAATGGTCTTATCTTGACCAAAATGTACAGCCAATCCTCCACTATGCTTCTCCTTGATTAGATTCTCTCTCATAGAACTCCTTAGAATGCATAATTGGCTTCCTCTAAACAAAATTGTACATCGGATTAAGAAATCCAACCATCTCATCATATCCAATGTAACTGGTTCCAAATAATCCTTCAAATCTTTTGAAAAGTCTGGAGCTTCTAGATACAAAATATTGAGTTCATTTAACCCAACAACCTCTATATTTATCTCTATCAACAAATTTTCCTTCTACTTAAGGCATCTACAACTGTGTTTGACCTTCCACCCCTGTGCTTCAAAACAAAAGTATAACTATGCAAAAACTCAACCCATTTGAAGTTCCTTTGATTCAACTTTCCTTGACTATTGAGATACTGCAAAGTCTGGTGATCAGTCTATAAAACAAATTCTTTTGGAAACAAATAGTGTCTCCATTTCTTCAAATCCTAAACTATAGCATAAAACTCTTGATCAGAGACAAAATATTTCTTCTTAGCATCATTTAACTTATCACTAAAATAGGCAACAAGCTTACCTTCTTGACTCAAAATGGCTCCTATGGTAGTGTCACTAGCATCACAATCAACTTGAAAGACCTTATTGAAATCTGGAATTGCCAAAACATGTTGCTCTGAAACTTTCTTCTTCAACATATCAAAACTTTTGGCTGCACCTCTAGTCCACTTAAACTCTTTTCATCCCATCTCATTTCTTCATATAGAGGTGCACAAATACTACTAAAATTGTTAATAAACATTCTATAAAAACTTGCAAGACCATGAAATGATCTTTGTAACACTCCTTGAGGTAGGCCATTTAATGATAGTTCTCACCTTCTCTGGATCCATTTTAAGACCCTTTGCTGAGACAAAAAATCCTAGATACACTAACTCCCTTTTTACAAAACTACATTTCTTCAAATTAATCAACAACTTCTCCTCCATTAACTTATCAAAAACTTTCTGAATATGCATCAAGTGCTCCTCCATTTTCTTACTAAAAATTAGAATATCATCCAAATAAACAATAAAAAATTTCCTAATTTTTTTTTTTAATACCTCATTCATAAGCCGCATAAATGTGCTTGGTGCATTGGTTAGCCCAAAAGGAATGAATAACCACTCATACAAGCCCTCCTTGGTTTTAAAGGTTGTCTTCCATTCATCTCCTTCTCTAATACAGATCTAGTGATATCTGCTCTTCAAATCTATCTTCGTAAAGTACTCAACTCCAAAATATCATCCATCCTTGGAAAGGGGAATCTGTACTTGATGGTGATCTTATTGATGGCTCTAGAATTTATACACATCCACCATTCCCCATCCTTCTTTGGTTCTAGTACTATAGGTACTACAGATGGAATCAAACTCTCTCGAATCAATCCCTTCCGCAAAAACTCTTTCACATGATTGTTCAAATCTTTTCTCTCTGCTAGAGTCATATAATGAGCCGCCTTATTCAAAAAACTAGCTCCAAGAATCAAGTCCATCTGATGACTAATATTTCTTATTGGAGGAAAACCTTCAGGTACATTATTAGAAATAATAGCTTGAAACTCATTCAACAAATTTGAAACCTATACAGGTACCTCAGTAGTATCTTCTTTATCAACTCTAGGAATCAATGCAAAACACATATGCTCATGCTCCATACCTTCTAGGAACTTTCATAAATCAACAAAACAAATTATTGCATTACTGCATACCTTTTCCTCTACCTCTTTCAAGGGCTTCAACTTATGATGAACTTCATCCTTTGTCAAAGAATAGGTGTTGGCATGTACAACATGTACTACTCATCGATCAAACTGCCATGGTCTACGTAATAACATATGACAAACATCCATAGGAATAATATCACATAATACCTCATCATGGTAATTTACAATATTGAACTTTACTTGACATTGTTCATTTACCAAGGCTTTATGGTTCTTCTGCAACCAAGCAATCTGGTATGGGTTCGTATGCCTTCTTCTCTCCAAATGCAACTCACTAACCATTTCTTTTGAAACAAGGTTATTAGTACTACCTTCATCAATAATAACATTGCAAACTTTACCTTTACACTTACATCTGGTGGAAAAAAAATTATTCATTTGAGTTGGCTCCTTCTCCTCATTCAGCAAGGATCTTTTAGTAACAAGAACCTTTCCTCTTTCTGCATCCTCAGAATGTGAAGACTGACCATCTTCATCAACATGTGCAACTCATGCATTACCATCATGTCTTCTATTTTTCCTTCCTTGATGTTGAGGAAACTCATAAGCTCTATTTCCTTCTTCTCCATACTAGAAATAGGTTCCATGGAAGCCTCCTCTTCCCGGTCCTTGTCTAGATCTTCCTCTTCCTCTTTGATCTCCATTATTCTGATCACGAGGATGGTAGGTGTTATCTCCTTTTTAGTTTTGGACGCTACAGGAGCCTTCACCCTTCTTTTGATCTTCATTTCAACTTCCATATGATCGTCCACTAATCTTTCCACCATAGCCTCCACCTCATTGTTTTTTCTCAACCCTCTTGTTCAATCATTCTTCAACCTTTAGAGAAAATTGATAAGTGTCTTATATGCTTGGCTTCAACCCATTAATATAATAGGAAAATTTCCCTTTATTCACCTCAGAATATCATGTCTAAATCAAGACCTTGTGAAATTCCTCTATGTATTCTTTCATCGTCCTTGTCCCTTGCCTCAAGTTCTATATCTTCTTGAGTTGCTTCAATTCATAATTGATTGAAATAAATTGTTTCTTTAATTTTGACACCATTTTGTCCCATCTAGAAATTTTATCTTTCCCTTGTCTTCCTATTTCTAACTGGACCTCTTTTGACCATATACTCGCATGAGCTTTCAATTTTGTGTTTGCAAACCTCACTCTGTGAGGATATTCAATCTCCTTGTGAAGTTTTTTTCATTGCCTTAGTCTTCCAATCTTTGGCCTCCTTTTGTTTTGACTGGGGAAGTATTCGGGTTCATGAAGGGCCGGTAATAATGATGAGCAATGTGCCATGTGGTGGCTACCTGGATTTCTCTCATCATTTTATTTTCAAAGGAGTGCCCAAGACACATGTCAGAATGGAAAAAATTTACTACAAAAACATTTTTTGGAAAACATAAGGTTTTCAACTGCATGACATGTCATCTCTCTATCAAAGGAATATTGTGCCTCTTATAAGGTAATATATTTTGGAGACTATCGAAACTTGCTAGTTTTTCTTTTATTGGTTCTTGGGATGGAATTTTTGAGTCGGTGCCTTGAGATGATGTGATTAGTCAGCATAATCCTTTTTCCAGGCTATTATCTTTAGGATGTGATTGTGTATAGGTTTCTATCTTTGAAATATCTAAAAGACATTAATGCAATCGCTGGGAGTTAATGAGGAAAGATATTTTACGGCCTAACCAAGGGGTTACGATCAGATTGCAAGCTATCAAGTATCAACATCTAGTAGCAATTACTTTTGTACTGAGGCAGTGTTTCTTTCTTTTAGTAGGTATAAGAGGAGAGATGACATAATGAATGGTTGGATTCCAAGTGATAGTTTCTTTGTCAAAATGAGTGCTTTTTTATTTTTCTTAAGATTTTTTAGAATTATTTTAAGAAACAAGTTAAAGAACTACTTTATTCTAGCATGTTATATCTATTAAGGTTTAAACTATTATCAGATTGGCATCTGACCATTGTTTCAAAGTTCATTTTATAATTAAAGCATGAACTATTGAGGAGAATTTGTTGATATTGTGCATGTATGGCCTTTTTCAAGCTTTTTTTCTTTATACTATCATTTTGAATGAAACATTGTGTCTTGTAAGCTATATCCAGATAGCTTAAGTAGCAGATTTCTATGCTTTATGGTTGTGTGGTAGAATAGTGGCTTAGGAAAATTGGACTATGTCATTAGAATTTTCTATTTTTTTGAAAGTTACTATTTTGTTGTGCTATGCTGTAACGGGAGATAGAGTTCTTGTGATTTCTGAAATATTGTTCTTTTACTCATAGGAATCTTTATGTTTGATCTAACCTTAATGAAAACTGCCTGCAAAAAGATCTTAAAGTCTGCACTATTCTTGAAGTTAGCCTTTTTTGTTTATTCTCTTTCCAACAATGAGGTGTTGTGGTATTCTGTGTCTATTTATACCAATCATAGGAATATTTTTGGTTTGAAATGTTGTAAAGGCTTGGCGCATTGCCTTTTATGTTTTATACTTACAATTCCTTTCTCCCCTTATCTAAAAACCCCAAAAGTAGAGCTGACTTTCTATAAAAACTTGGAGGTATTCAGTGAGATACAATTTCTCCCCCACTTGTTGAATTTCCCATAAGACTATCAAAGAAGCATAAAATTTGATGATCAACAATTCTTTTTTTGGCACACCTAGTGGAGCCAAAGTTTTTCTAAACACCTAATTAGAAGTCAGAAATATTTCTTGAATCTGGCTAAGGAAGGAAACTGGAAGTTTCATGCCCAGAGTCCAAACAAGAGCATCCTCGAGAGGCCACTTCTAGTACTCTCAGTCACCTACCTCAATCCCTAGAAGGAGAATACTTGCAGGTTCTATATCTCCTATAAGGAGTAATAGAGCGAGAAGTCAGAGCTCGGTATCTAGAGATTTATCTACTCCACCTAGAGGCTTAAATTTACAAATAAGATTGTTTGTATATTTGATTCATAGGAATATTTTCTCCATGGCTCAAGAACCTCCCCCTGCTCCTAGAAACTTTGTAACATGGGATAGTGGCAGTCCACTATAACCACCCACACCATAGATGTATGGCCTGCCATACCTACTAATGCCCTCAAGGCTACTCCAAGATTCTCTGGAGAAGATTTTAAAACCCCTTCTGAACACCTTTAAGATATAGAAGAGGTATGTAGGGTACATAATATAGGGGGAAAAAATATCACTCTGAGGCTGTTAGCTGCCTCTTTTAAGGGGAAATATCAAGATTGTTATAGATATTTGATCTCAGGTTCCATCCTTTCCTAGGACCAATTCAAGCAACGCTTGTTTGAATAGTTCTCAGAAAAGGGAGATCATTCCTCACTGCTACAACAACTAATTACCATCAAGAGAGCCCTACATGAGGCCATGAGTGACTTCAACACTAGGTTTGATAAAACTTGGCAGAGGACCCATGTGACTACCTGACCCCTAGCTATGATGGCATTCATGTTCTATCTAAAGGCTATAAATCCTGACATTGCAGTGATGATAACTTCCATGGGGGGAAATATCTTTCCTAATGCTTATGAGTTGGTGGTGAAATCAAAAAATAGTCTAATTGATGTCAGGAAGCTCCCACCATGACCCCACATGCCTTTGTTCAAATAACCCTCTAGAACATCTCAAGGATGAGCCTGTTCTAGTACGTCTGCTATACAAAGAAACACATCAGATACACCCCATTCTATGTATGTGTATCATGCCACACAAAGCAGCATGTTGGGCTCCAACTCAATCATAATAGATATTAATGACATGTAGAGTCCCATGTGGACTCTTGTTAATGAATTGGTCATCCTTAAACAACAGTAGGAAATTCCTCCAAAGCTGAATGCTCAGACCTATAATGGAAACAAGCCTTCCTATCAACAAAATTCATACCAAGGGTTTCCCTGAGAAGGAGGCCAACAGATGACATCCGTGAACCAAATAGTTCTAGTCACTGTGCCACTTCAAAAGGCAATCAAAGCAGAGAAATGATCCAAGGCTAGAATAATTTGGTGGAAGAAGATGATGTATGGTGTTTCCCATGCAGTGATGGTCATCTTCAGTAGAATTTCCCAAGGGAAAATATGCAAAAAAAGATGGTGGGACAAAGAAGCAAAGGCCCTCCCCTGAATGCGAATGAATAGAAACCATCCAAAATGGAGAATGCTCATTTTAGAGCACAATTGCAAGGGATGTCCCTAGAACAAGAGATAGAAATTGCACTTGATCAAGCATTGTTCTCATGGGTGGAGGAAGAAGACACAGTGTATGCAAATGAAACTCCAATGACTGGAACTCTATTAGTATGGCTGGATTACAACACAAGATTTAAGAGGAGGCTAACTAGAGAATACATACAAGTTTTGTCACATCCATAGACTTGTCAGTTACCTCCATAGGAGAAGCAGGCACCATCACCCATTATCTGACCTTTTCCACATCCACGTAATTCACCAATGGTGGAGAAAGAGAAAATCAAGGCGCCAATCTTAGTCACATGAGAAATATTTCTTTTGAAAGTGAGAGGAATATCCCCATTCAAGCCTAAGGTCCAAATAGTTGGGATGCTTAATGTGGTGGAGAAATTGAAGAAGGTTCTTACAAATGTATCATTGTGGGGTGTCATATCAATTCTTGAGTAGAAAACCCTACTTCAAGAAGCATTAGAGGTGGAAGAACAAATCCCACAAGTGGATACAGCTCAACCATGCAATCAAAGCAGAGGAAACAAATTCTTGCTTCCCCCTCATGCTCCAAAAGTAATAGCTTATGTAAATGATATGGGAAACAAAAAAGATAAAGAGGTAAGTGGAACAAAGCCCATGCCTTTCTTTTTAACACTTATAGTAGGAGATAAATTGTTGAATAACAATATGATTGATTTGGGGGCTAACACAACCATTATGCCAAAATAAGTGGCAGATGCTTTAAAGCTTAAGTATGAACCCCTTGAGAAAGGAATCATGCAACTAGATGAAAAGAAGGTCCCAACCACTGGTCGGATAAGGGATCTATCCCTGACCCTTTTCTCCTACCCAAGCCAAATAGTCACGTAGGAAGTGGTAGTACTAGACATTCCACCGGTGTTCAAAATGTGTCTATCAAGGGATTTCACCACCAAACTTTATAGCCTGGAACTTGATGAAACTAAGTTACCAATATTTAGCACACAATCGATAAATGCCAAATATTTAGGGCTTGTAAGTTGACTTCACAAAAAGGAGGGTCCCTCTCAAAGAGAACTATCGCGGCAACAAGAGTAACAACACAACAAAAGTGACATAATATGGAGGGAAAAATGCAGATTTAAATATGTTCATTAACAAAAATTTCAGTTACATTGGCCAGAAACATCCAAGTTTACAAATTTGGCTCACAGGCCTGATATAACATGTTTAATATTACAACATCCCAATATGCTCCTATATGCAAGCTAAAATCTTACAATTCAGATCAATCTTAATCTACTCAATCAACTACTAACTCCACTGCCTTATTCTAATGATTGATTAAAAGCTTTATACTATATCCATGATTCTGGAAACATCCATGGCCAAAGATCAATACATACCAAGGAAAGGAAAATGTAATACATGAATAGGGTTAGCCTCAAATTTGAACTACTCTATCAATAGGTGCATAGAATGAAGTGTGGACCTATAAGGAAGGTTGGGGACACTCCACATAACACTTAGAATCACACCGTCGAGATCTGTAAGTCACGTGGATGATCCACAAACGATCAAATTAACCGATTGGCTTGAAAACTATTTCGGTGCGGTTCAAGAAACTGCCATGAAATTACATAAGAGATAGCTTGCCGGAGAAAGATCCAATCATGCCCAATCTTGGAATAAGGAAAATGAACATGCCCACAATGTACAAAAAGGTCCACAGGGTCTAGTGAGCAAAGATGATGAGTCCACCAACATGAATTGAGCAAGAACAAAATAAGAACAAAACTGAAAGAAAATATTTTTGGTTGATGCAAGATTGCCAAGAACCAAGGATGTATGAACCAAGGATGATCCTACATCAGACATCTGGGGTTAATGGAAAGTGAGTCCCTCACTTTGCTAGGGCTAAAGGAAAACCAAGTCGGTCTACCTCAACTTGAGAAATCCAAGAAGAATCCTCAACTGGTCTGTCTTTCCATTTCACAAGATATTCTTTGTAATGTCTTCCACGAGTCTTCCTCCCATCTTTGACATTCAAAATCTCTTCAATCTCATATAATGGATGCTTAGGAAACTAGTTTTCCAACCTTACTTCATTGTCCTCCCTAAATTCTGCCTCATGGTACTAGTGTAGGTTTGCAATGTTGAATATAGGTGATAGAATCTGCCATTCTGTAACTCTTACTACATGCATTTCCCAAACAAAATTTCCTCAAAATCCTACAGGGTCCAAACTTCCTCATCTTCAACTTACTATATGTTCCAACTAGAAATCTCTCCTTTCCCAAATACACCATCACCTCATCTCCAACTTTGAACTCCTTATGTCTTCTCTTCTCATCTGCTTTCTCTTTATACTTCTTGTTCATATCTTCTAACTATTGTTTCACTTGAGTATGCACTTGCTTCATATGTTCCACAAATTTCTCTACTTCTACACTCCCTTTACCTTCCATACTAATATCTCTTAATTCTGATACACCTCTAGGATGGACTCGATTAATAGTTTCAAAAGGTGTCTTTCCTGTACTCCTGTTTACTAAATTATTGTAAGCAAATTCTTCTTGTGCAAGGAATAAATCCCAAATTTCGGTCTTCTCTCCAACCAAACATCTCATTAAATTCCCTAAACTCCTATTCACTACCTCTATCTATCCATCTGTCTATGGGTGAAATGTAGAACTAAATTTTTTCTTCAACTTCTTCCAAAGTGTTCT
>VDFB02221492.1:0-18201 GCA_007258455.2 Sequoia sempervirens | reverse complement strand
CTATATCTCTATCTATTTTATCCCTTTCCTCTCATTCTATATTCATCTCTACCCCCATCTATAGGAGAGATAAAGGAAGCATTCGACCTTCCCAAAGATCCACCAATCTCACCACTACTCCCAACTATTTTGAGCATTTAAGTACATATTGTATGCTAGATTAGGAGGCATGTGTCAAAGCTCATATTTATTGATGCAAAATAGGTCCAAAGTCATAAATTTGATGTAGAGTTAGTTATAGTTTTATACAAAATTTCAAGTGCCACATAGAGCAAAGATATTCTAGTTTTTTATATCATGTCATCAAATTTGGCACTTCATCAAGATTTGTATCTTCATCAACATTAACAAAAGCAAAGGTATGTACTTGAACCCCTTGCATTTAAATTTTTCTATATATATAAATATTTTAATATTTTCCCTCAAATCCATAATATATATTAGTGTGTATTTATTTATTGTACAAAGAATTGTCCTAAGTAACACATTAAGAATTCTAAGGATTTGTGCTTGGAAAAAATGCATAACAAATTTTTTTGTTGAATGTCATGTTGTATAGTTTAGAAAAGCTTAAAATATGAATAGGATTTTAAGGCCATATATTATGGTAGCTTACAATGCAAAAGAAGGAAGGAAATCTATTATCAATTTTAATCTACAATTTAATACCATATGAAAAACCACATGTAGTATTATCTAAAATTAATTCTTGACATATTAATTTTACAAAATACACTTACCATTCAATAAACTTCTCCCAAGAAAGAAACCCTAAGCGAACATTAATTGAACCCTAATTGCAGATTCATAACTCTAATCATAACACTAAGTGAACACTAATCCTAATCAAACCCTAACCCTAGCCTTAAAGTTATCATATAATCTAATTATCTCTTATCTAAATTTGGGTTGAATTATTTTTTTTCCTTTATTTTTAATTCGTATTATATTTTTTTTGTTTATTAGATCTTATTTTATGAATATATGCAAATATAATTTTACTTTACATCTTGTTCTATGCCTATTTTTTCATGATATTTTAACATTCATTTTCTAGAATATTAGATCAATCTCACACATATAAATATGAAACCTCAAAATTTTAAAATTGAATTATACCCAAAACATAGACACACAATTGAACAAATTCTCAAAAGAAGAATGACAACATCATTAACATTTCATTCAAAATTCACTCAAATCCACATAAGGAGAGAAAATATATTAGAATTATATGTTTATTCATGCTTTTAAGTCATATCTACATCAATTTAAGATAATTTGCATATATTCATCCAAAACTCAAAACAATCTATCTATTCTATTTCATCCGCTTGGGGTTTTAAAAACCAATGGCACCACATATATCACTTCCTCATTAGAGGACATATATCTTTCTACCCATATATTCAACTCAAAACTATCTTTCTACCCATATATTCAACTCAAAACTATCTTTCTACCCATATATTCAACTCAAAACCTAGCTAGATCTTTCATCAGTTCTCTCCCTACAAATGAGCCTTGAATTCCCTTTTATATGAGAAGAGAGCGGCAAGCTTCGGGCTCAAATGTAATTTCACCAAAATTTTTCATTTGAACAAAATCTCCATTGCATTTGACTTTCATTACAAAACTTCCCACACGTTGAATCTGCAAAACATATATAGTGCATGAATTGGGGTAACATAAAAGAATAGGGAACACAAATTGTCATCAAAATCCCCTTGTCGCTATCCACGCAAAAAAAAACCAAGCAACCAAATTTCCATGAAGGCACCACAACAACTTCTTATTTACCCGCCACCCTACCCTTACCAACACTCAGGCCCTGGTATACACACCCGCTTCTAGTTGTTGCCCAATATGGTAGACCCTCAACCTCCTCTTCTTTCTTGTCCTTGCCCAATGCAGTTCTAGTCCGTCCGCTTGGGGTTTTAACAGTTGATGTACCCACACATATCATTTCCTCATCAGAGGGTAGACCATGATTGAAGTGACTTAAATACCGATAGTAGTCCGAGTCGGTCTCGGTTACATCATCAGAAGTGTTGCTCGTAAGGTCAATGGGAGAGTGTTGGCCGCATCCAGAGCACACTGACTACATGCCTTTGTCATCTACTAGTTGAGCAGCAATGTCCTGGAATTCCAACCTTCTACTGCAGCCAAAGAAATAGAAGGTTGCAATTCCAGGACATTGATGCTCAACCAAAGCACCTTCCTGAATAGCAGGACCGATATTTTGTGAGCTCAAACGAACAGACCTCCTCACTGACTTACTCATTTTCTCTTCTCAGATAAGTACTCAAACTTGATTAGACTCATCCCACAAAGTGCACTAAATACTACAAGAATGACACTATTAGTACTTAATTCCTCTTGTATTTATTGTGTGAGGTAATGGAAAACTTCATCAATGCTTAGTAAATATGCATGTGCAAACATATCAATTTGGCGGCGTATGTACTATCACTATTTAACTAGAGCTGGATGAGAATCCAAAGATCACCCTTCATGATTGCCAACAACAACATCTTCACACAGATTGAGATCGACGTGACTACACAAGCAAGGAATAATTCATTAATGCTTCACCAGCCTTCATCTTCCTCCTGCGAGCTAGCAGGAAACAACAAAGATTTACATTAGCTTTTGATCTTGGTTGTCGATCTAAAACCATGGGTTATGAGCTCAATAGTGGAGATTGGGCCCCACATTCCATACAAGACATACATCTGCCTTTTTCTGACCTCATGCCAAATAACAAGGCGACACCTTAGGTCTGCTAGTTGGTGGGGTACGATCAAGATCTTTTCCCATATCTTTGAATCTAGAAAACCTACACATTGCACGGTTAGTATTTAATGAAAGACTTTGGCTAAGCTGTCAGTGACATGACCACTGGAGTTAATGGCTTAGGTTTACGTCATCGGATTAAAATTAAAACCCAACTTTGATTTTAATACTTTATTTCCTCCATAGGGTTTTATTTCCTAAGTCTCGGTTGGCCCCGTTAAATTCTTATCCCAACCCTAACAAAGAACAAATGATTAAGGTAAGGATTGTATTTGTTGTTATAACTTTAGTTATAGAGAATTTTTAATTACCAATTCTTATTTGTGCATTTGTATAAGAATCCAATTGAATGCCTTTCCATATCATTATGGAAAATTTTATTATTGCAACCCTAACTCTAACACTAATTAAACCTTGACCCTAACCTAATTGAACTCGTATTATTACCCTAACTCTAACACTAATTGAACTATAATCGTAACCCTAGGTATTGTTGAAACCTAACCCTAATTGTATCAAAACCCTAGAGAACTCTAATTGAACCCTAACCGTAAAATAGAGCCAATAACCCCTTACCTTTAATTGAACCCTAACTCCAATCCTAGCCTCCTCTAATTTAAGATTCTCAACCTTAACCCTAACTTTACTAAAAAAACCCTTATTGAATTATAACCCTAATTGATCCCTAGCCCAAATTGAATACTAATTGAACTTTAACCCTAAGTGAATAGCAACCTTAATTAAACTCCAACCATAATCCTATTTGAATTTTGACCCTAATCATAACCATAATTCAACCCTAACCTTAATTGAACCCTAACCCCAAACATGAGTTCAATTAAGTTTAAGGTTCAAATAGGGTTAGACTTTAATTAAAAATTGTGCATAGGACTGTGGACAGGGCTAGCTGGGGTAAAAGACAAGGCTCTACATAGAACTTAAAGCTAGTGTTGTGTCTAAATTAAAGGCTAGTATTGTAATGTAATATGGTTCAACTAGGCTCTGCTTAATGTTAGTTTTGTAAATCGCGTAGTTATGTTTAGGTTGGATATAAAATTAAGCAGTTAGGTTTGAAGTTAATTAGTGTTAGTTTTAGGGTTGAAGCTATGGTTAGACGAATTAATGTGTTAGTATTGGGATTAGATTCTCATCACTTAATAAAAATAATCATAAATTCATTCAATTTTTTTTTGAAATTATATAATTTAAAATATTTTCAAATTTACCTATGTTGATATAATAAGGAGAGATATAACAAATCTAACTCTATACACAATTTATAGTTAACTTGACATTGTGTATAAAAAAGGTTTGGGTTATGAATCTTATAATATAAAAATAAATTTGTTTTCAATTTTTGTCACTTAAAAGATGTGCTAATAATGCTGTAAATCACTAATGATTCAATTTTTTCTTGATGGTTAAAAGGCTAGATTGGTGGGGTAAATTTATCTATAATAAGTAAATTTATCATTGATTTTTTTCTTGATAAGTAAATAATATTTCATAAATTTATCTATAATTTTATTTAATTTTTCTTAATTATATTAAATTATATTTTATTAAATTGTTAAAAATGGTTGCTTATAAATAATTTTATGTGTTTTTGCAATTAACTTGATATTGTGTGTATAAAAGGTTTAAGTTATGAATGTTATAATATAAAAAAAATAAATTTGTTTTCAATGTTTTATTTGTTAGTTTGATGTGAGAATAATGTCGCATAGTAATGATTAAATTTTTCTTGATTGGTTAAGTGATATTGTGAAATTATTCTATGTTAATTTAATGTTACGAATGCTATATAATATAAAGAAAAATATTTCTAATATATTTTTAATGCATCTTTATATTTTATAAACAAACATCTAAAATAAAAATGTGATTGTAAAAAAAATACAACTTAATGAGTGAACATACATTTAAAGTTAAAAGTGAAATTATAAAACAAATTGCAAATTTATTTTATTTTTCTTCTATAAATATAACTTTTTTATTTGTTGTCCACCTAGTAATGCCCACTTCTCCTTTTAATGAATGTTTTATTTTGCAAGGATTGATTTAGTGTTGTCATTGATCTATTTCTTGCAGATATCAACGGTGCCCGCCATCCTGTGATCGGGAATTGAAGGATCATGAAATCACGGGTGGGCACCACGTGTCTTATTCGAGGGATCAAATTTGAGCTATCATTGACCAACTACCATTTGATCCGAGTCATTCCCCACCATCCCACGATGGTGCTTGGGTTGATTGTGAAATCATGGGCGGGTACCACGTGTCTCATTCGATGAAGCCTAAAGAGTAAAGGAAACACTAGCTGGCTTTAAATGTATTAAGGGGCAGATTACTAAAGTGTTCTCAAGATGTACATGTTCTAAATCGACGGATATGTTATAATCTCGCTGGAAAAGCTACTCGAAGGTTAATGACATGGCTGGCGACTGTGTTAAAGGAACAAGATCAACGACACCCGCTATCCCGTGATATCACGGGTGGGTGCTACATGCCCTTCCTAAAGAATGAAATATACGTGACCATTGATGAGTTGTCTATTCAAGATTGACGATGCCCTCCATCCCGTGAATAGGAATTTTGGGATCACGATGTCGCGGGTGCCTGCCACGTGTCTCATCCAATGAAGCCTAAGGAGTGAAGAAAGCGTTCGCCAGTTTCAAATGTATTACGGGGTAGATTACTAATGTGCTTGTAAGATGCACGTGTTTTATTTCAACGCAGATGTTATGATTTTAAGGGAAAAGCTGCTCGACAGTTAAAGGAAAGGACGACGACCATTTTTGAAGGAGCAAGATTTATGGTAAAAATATCGACGGTGTCTGCTATCTCGTGATGATAAATCAAAGCATTGCGATATCACAGGAAACTGCTATGTGGCATTCCTTCGCAGCGTATGACATAGTGGGCCCCTTTATTGCCATGTTAGAGATTATGTCAGCCTGTTTTGAAGATGGCCATCGATGATTTGATCAAATTGAAGGATCAGCGGCTCAAATTTAAATATGTATAAAATTATGGTTGGAGTCATTCGTGCAGCCCGCGAGTGAGCTTTAATGGCAGATGAGACATCCATTGGAAGAATTTGATTGACATAAAATCAATTTACTTGTCTCATTTGTATCACAAAGCATCCAAGTATTTTGTGAAAATAGTTTTAGAGCCAAAGGTGAAATTGCGAGCAGCTGCTGCCAGAAATTGGAGTTTGTGCAAAAAAAGCCATGAGTTAATTTTATCTGTTTCTCAATCATTTTGCACCTAAATTTGGGAAAGAGGGGGTTTGCTATGCTTGTCACTAAGCTCATTAAAATATTTTGTTAGGGCTATTATTTAATCATAAATTGTGAGGAATTGTGGTATTTTTACTCTGTAATTTCCTATCTCTGCTTAGTCATAGCCACTTGAAGTGTAACATTGTAGTGAGGCCCTAGTTTGTCTAAAATGGTGCCAACCAAGTAGCACTCTGACCACATTGAGTATTTGAAAAGAAACTTGTACGATGATTTCCTAGATCAATTTTCATTATCAACAAATGAGAGAAGGAAAGGTTTGGTGTTGATGCGAGGGAAAATCCTAGGGGAGGGGTTGGTGTGTAATAATTCCAATATTGTTGATGTTAGGGTTCCACTCACAGGCTTAGAAATGTTTAGATTATGGTATGGACAGAGGAATTTGCCTCATCCTTTTTCAAATGGATGGATGTACGACATGAAAAAAATGGTTGTTCCAAATGTGTTCCCTGATGTGGACTTAGAGTAGTGGCTAAAAGATATGACCCTATCACACGGGTAATCAGAGATAATGATGGAGGGGTTCTATTAGAAATTAACAGAGATGTTATCCAATAGACTTTTGATTTGAGGGAGCCAAGTGATGAATTGGTTCCTATTAATCTTGAAGAAATGAAGCAGGAGTATACAAAATTCCAATCTCTTTTTAGGGTTAAGTTGCTTACACCTCATCTGGTTAAGGCAAGGGGTTCACAATTTCACATCAGCCCTAGTGACCAGGAATCCTTTAGATTCAATTGTTTTAGAAAGCCTTTCCTGGCTAATTTCTATTCACTATGTCAGATTTTGGGTTGCAGCCCTGGTGCAGTAATGTCGATTGCATACATGTTCATGGGGGTGCAAATACAACACCCTAACTTCTCTATAACATATGACTTTGCTTCTTTTTTGGTGGAGAGGATAGATGAAAGACTGTCAAAGTTGTAGAATGGTGATACTGGTACTCAATTCTTTTGGTATATCATGTTGATGCATATGTTCTTGTTTAGAAATGCTGATTTTTTTGCCGAGAAGATGAACTTAAGATAATCAGTTAATGGACAAAGATTGTCAGTACAGATATGGACTGCAGATTTGTCCTGTAATAAGGAAAGCACTAGTTATGTGCAATTTGATAATTGTTTTGCTGCAAGATTGAGGGTTAGATTGATGGTAAATGTACCTAGGATCCCTGAGGAAGTGCATGATTTTAGCTAAAGGAGAGGAAACCAGAATTGAGGGTTTTACATAACTGGGGTGACATTATCCCATATCCAGTCAGCACTGTCCTGAGAATATATGGATTTCAAGGAACCCCTCACATACTGCTATACAATGTGCCACCAAGACTGGGTTTGCAGAAGTTATGTGGCAGATGGGGTGTATTCATGAAGATAACCTAACTGGAAAGGGGAAGGGAACATTATTCCCTGATTATACAGTAGTGTCTGACTTTACATTTTCAAAGGGAGGCTGGACACATTTTGACAAATTCTTTGTTGATTACCATTGAGATTTGGTCCAAAGTGACATATCCTAAAGGTTTCTTTGCTTTTTTCAGACAAAGAATAAAAGGTGGAAAATTTGCATATGATTTCAATTTCCCTAAGGACCTGATAGGAATGAATTTGATTTAAATAGACAGGAATTGAACAAGGAAAAGTGGATAGCTTATAGTAAGCTACTGGATATTGTGCATGAAATAGATCCGATGTATGATCCATTGATGGAATTCACTCCATACCAGAAGAGAATTGACTTTTTAATGAAGAATTTCAAGGAGATAATGGACATCTTGACAACCAAAAAGATAAATTTAAGGCTAAGTCTAGATATGCAAGGACAAAGTGATATGCCAATTGAAACAAGGCCAGTATGTCAGCCTACAGAAAGGCGGCCCATCTATAGGAGGAAAAGGGATACTGGCAGTGATGAGGAAGAAGTAGATAGAAAAGGGAAGAAAATAATGAAAGTGCCTTCATGACTAGGCCCAAAAATCAAAGTACATGGGGCTGTCAAAATCATTGAATTAAAATCTTCACCAAAGCACAATCCCCCATCACCACCACCTGAGCCAAGCCCTAAGAGGAAAATAACTGATCACCTACCTAGGGATCTCACAGATGAAATTATTGTTACTGATCAAGACATGTAGATTGGTATGTTGTCCCCTCCTAGGTCAGCTGAATTGGTTCTATCCAATTTGGATATGAAGGGTAAGAGTGTGCAAGATGCAAGAATGGAGGCTTGCAAGGAGTTCTTAGATGACAATGCATTTGTAAAGACTCACGTATTCTTACAATTGGCATGGAGGATGAAATTTGAGGAATATCAAAATAAATGCAAAGAGAGAAGAGAACTAAGGCCTGACATGTAGTGCCCCGCCAAGCAACCCCAAAGGATACTAATATATATAACATTTATGGCACCAATTTTTTTTTAAAAGTACTAACATACATCATAATAATCATATATCACATGAAATGAAAACTAAACATGAACTACATATAACAAATCCCTCGGGTTTACAAGACTGCATTACTTTTCACAACAACATTATTACATCACATGAAAGGTAGTATACACCAGTAATCATAAGATAACATGAGCATGGTTAACACATTAATCAAGAGTTACAATATTACAATGCCGTTTCCCAACATGAATGGGGAAGATACAATAAAATGGAATGTTACATTTGAAATGAAGGAGTACAAAGCTGCAATACTGGATTCAACTCAGGAGTCACTGCAAGGTACAATTTCACACTTCTCGATCAACGACTGGGGACCCAATGGGGTGCATAGCACATTCCACCCAACCACGTGGACCCGAAGGCCCACCCCCCGTGCTAAGAGATGACAAGAAGGAACCCCAACTAAACCATCATACAAAACAAGGATATAAGACTTCACAACAAGATCCACAATAAAATAAGACAATCTCCAGCACAAGATATAACCAACACAAGATGTGCCCAACATAAGGAATAACCAAATAAACATCAACATACAAATGCTAGTATGTGCTTCCAGAGGCCCAAGAATAACATAGAGAGAAACAAGCATACTTGGTTGTTTAAGGAAGAGTGTCATCGCAATGTTGCATGGGTTACCCTGGTGAATCTTCCTAGGCCCCGGCCCCCAACTTAGGTTACCCTGGTGACCTCTTACGAAACCCGGCCCCACATGCAATCCAATGTGGCATCGATTATCTTTCATAAGGACAAGATAATGATTTTTCCATTCCAGGCCTTCTCAACTCATCTCAAGCCCATACAAGCACTTGAGCCATGAGTGAGGCATTCACTTATATCTTGTTAATGTGTGATTCTATCCAAAACCCCTAATTAAATATTAATGTTTTCACTTGATTAATAAACTTCCAATGAGTTACCCTGAGACCACTTCCGGGTCTCGGCCCCCATTGAAAGCCACTCCCATTATGAAAAACAAAACTCAAAAGACACTATCAGGGTAAGCCCTATGCACAACATATAAAGCCACATGATAAATTGCATTAAGCAAGGAAAACACCATCCTACACAAAATCCTCATAAAGAAACTATTTTCAAGTGCAAGGCTAAACCCAATCATCAAATAGATCATACGAACAATAGTTCACAAAGAACCAAAAGTGAGGGTCAATAATAAAGCAACACCTTTCTTTCCCTTTCTCTGGAAGACTGATAAATCACTAAACAAGGGTTTCCCAAAAAAGGTGACAACAAAACTTGATCTCAAAATCAACATCAAACTCAAAGCCAAAAACAACCTCCATAAATAAAATTCATCATATAATCCAAAATTGCACACAAAATTTCAAGAATAGAATAAAAGTGACAACATTACAAAGAGACCTATAGACTTAACCAGAGCTAACATACACAATTTTGTCAGAAAATTAGTCAGGTATCCAAGGGAGACCTCTATTTCTTCCTCACAAGATACCCAACCATGATTTAACCAACAAACTTACAGTTTGATTAACAACATCATACAAAATCCATCTCAAAACAATACCAAAATCCTACCAACATCCAACAACTGCAAAAGCAAGTCACAACTTGATCCTAATGATCAACCCAAAGAGCAATCAATCAATCAACCATGAAACACTACTTAGAGCACAACTCACAATTAAAAACAATCATGGATAACTTCATAAATAATAATATCATCCACCTTTTCTTTATTTATTTTACTCACTACAAGGACAATCTAGTCACTAAATTATATACACATAACTAACAAATGATTTGCCAATATAATATCCATACAACAATATTAATTGCCATAGATAAACTTATCTATTAAAACCAACTACAAAATAATCTTAAGAAAACAAAATCAAAACCCTCATTTTCCCCTAGAATACTTCAACACTCCATCGCCAATTCTTTTCTACTACCATGATTCCCTTTAGTAACTATATAGCCAACTGGAAGTGATCTATTATAGAATTGATATGGGTCTTTCTTCATTCCTAATAAGGTTCATAAAATTAGCAAGTGGTTATATTAAAACTATGAAAAATTCCTTATAATTATTTAACAGGTCACTTCATTCTAAGTGATCTAATAATAAATCTACTTCCACTAGAACAATAACAAGATTCATTATAAAGAAACACTAAATAAGAAGATCCTCGTAATTACTCGATGAAAAAAATTCCTCCTATAGAATAATTTCTAACTTTCTAATATTGACAATTTGATTCCCTACTACCTTTCCATTTCATTTATCAAAATTTCTAATTAACCAAATATTAATAAGTCCATAGATTGACAAGGGAATCAGAGAGGCTATTTAATTTTGTACAATGCCTCAGTTCTAATTGTTGTAACTGTGACAGGTTGCCAAGTATATTAGAAAGTGAATATTGGAATTTGGAAGTATCGCCATCTACTTACATTATTATTATTATTATCAAGTGCTGCAACTACGATAGATTGCCAGTAGAATCTAGCAGGTTATTTAAATCTTATACTTCCTATATTATAAGGGAGCATACTTTACTGTGCATGGGAAGAGTAATGAATCCTGGGCCACATCCACTGTAGTTCACTTAATTCAGCAATAGAATCAATCATTCTAACTATGCCTCTGACTACCACTTGGCCAGTGCCACCTACAGGAATCAATCCAAGCTACAAATGGAACTCATTAAATTTCAAATCGAATCTCTCCTCGAAACTTTGATACGTAAATAAAATTCTAAACCATTTGGAGTAGGCACTTCAGCTAAGATAGATTGTTAATGAATCAAGGAGATTATTTAAACCTCAACAACACTTCATTTTCAAGAGCTGCAGAAGTGACAAGTTGCCAAAAGAATTAGAAAGGAAATTTTAAACCTCTACAAACTTATGTTCCAACGTAGCTTCAGTGAGAAAAATTATATGTGGCAGGGAAGTTATTTAATTCTATACACCCTACCATGTTCCAGGGGACAGATCGCACAAGGAGTCAGGGTGCTTGTTTAAACGTCCACTCCCTTCTATGTCCAAGTGTTGCAATCGTGACAGGTCACTAATGGAATCATACAGAGGTTATTTAAGACTATACAGCCTACCAGGCATTTTCAAACTAAGAAAATACTATCAAAAGATGAGAATCCTCTCCTATGCAAAGTCATGGCTAGATACAAGATAATCAATATGAAAGCAACGGATAGCCTAAATCAAGAGTTCGGTAGGAAGAGGGTTGTTTGTTATCTATTGAATTGTAGCAATGTCCAGCCACCTCAAAGTGTTACAATCCCACAGGATGGAGAACATACCTAATGTCTAGGTGGCGGCTTTAGTGCTTACTACATGCCAAAATCCTAATAGTATTTCGGCTAATGAAATTTCCTTTAGACCCAAGGATTCAAGCAAATGAACACGCATTACAAAAATTCAATTCCACAGATGACCTGAACAATGAAAAAGGTCTGAATAGGCAGCCAAAATGAAATTAAAGACCACTGGGGCCTCTCTCCTTGTCACTACTTTGTCCATATTTTATTTTCAAGTGCTGCAACTGTGATAAATTATCAGGAGAATCAAATAGATGTGACAGGTTTCCAGTAGAATTCGGCCTACAGCCGACTTAAGCTTATGGTTAAGAAAAGATGTATCTAAACCTGTTCGATACTAACATGGTTCTATACAACTCATGCAAAACTAGGAAAGTATCAAAATCATTAACTATAGCTATCAGTAAAAATCAGTAATACACTTCTGAACATCATGTCATGAGATTATGTTTACTGGATAAAAGCCCAACCGACACTAAAGGAAGTGTTGATTGCATATAGTGTTTATGTATTTATAAATTTGAGATAGAAAACACCAGTTCTGACTGCTACGAGGAGCCAATGTCAAATGGACTCTAGAGGAAACAAAGTTTGTTGTGATGAAAATATAAGCATGGATAAACCCCAAACAAATTGTACGAGGAACAAAATACACAGGAAACATTACATGCAACAACAAAAGAATATTGTCACTGTGAATTCAAGTATTGTATTATTATTATTATTTTAATACAGAACCTAATTACTCAGAATCAACAGTTTTCCCACATGAGTAAAGAACAATAGATGTAAATAGTAGAACCTGGAGAAATTTGCACAGTTGGACCGAATAGTGGGGCTAGTTTCCAACTCCAAAACACAACTTTAGCTCTTCTCAGATGTTTTCCCAAAAATTTCCCCCTTTTTTTTTTTTAACTTCCAGAACCACTAATCAGTAAAATAGCAGAGAAAGCTCCATGAAAACCTCCCCTGAATCCTCCCCTAATTCCTCCCGTCTCTTTTTTTTTATCCAGCCGTTGTTACATGCCTAAGAAGATGCTCAAGGAAGCATTATGAATCCCTTTCATGCGCCTATTTTAGAGGAGTTACAAATGAAGATTGTGCTCACTCTCTGCCAACATATCTTCTTCATTATGATTTCTTAAATGAGTGTAACTGCCTAAACTAATAATAGAATTGTAACTTGACTCATTCTTTTCTTTCTATTAATTTTTTTATTCATTGCATAACCGTCTATTTACACTTTTATTTATTTTATTAATTTAGCTTATCCTTCATTCATATAAAAGCTTATCATGAAGCCTTTTAAATCCACTTATTCCTAGTTAACAAAACAATCAAACAAGGGCACTAATAAATCACATTATTCACAACATGCTATCAAACAATTATCTCTAAAGGAGAGACCAAATCACATACGGCTTCATGGTCAAGATGAAGTGCAGAGGAGGTATTACATTCTCCCCCCCTTAGACCCGACTTACTCTTGGAAGTCGCATGGTTAAACAAAGCATTCACAATTATAAGAGTCGTCAAAATTCAAGTAACCGAATATGAAAACAACCAATGACATGTCATCACAAGTTAAACATTATAATCACGATATCAACACTACAACACAATCCAAAAAGCGGAAGAACAACCAAGACAATTGACAAAACATAAAAACCATACTGACTGGGTTACACAGAGGGGGTACATATTCTCGTCGAGGATGATGGCAAAGTTGGGAAACCTTCTTGTCAACTCTATTTTTTTTCCACATTATTCCCATTGGGTTTCATGAGGCTCGCCCAGTCCTGCCAAAGCAGGTGGAATCAAGGCTTACTACCTACAACCCTGCATAAAAGCAAACATTGTGTACACCATATATATATCAAATCAACCTAGTGTAGAGGGAATTGTCATGTCGTATGCCTCTCATGAATGAGTGATACGACATCGTCCTTCTAACACTCTATAATTAGTGATACATCATATATAATCATCAATAACAATTACTAATCAGATGCAACCATAGTATTAAATCCACATATTAAACATAACCAATTAATTACCTTCATCATCAAGATTCGAAGCCGACTACCTGAAAATCATAAACTAAGATGGAAACATGACACATTAGCACCAGTTATTCATGCTAATTCATTGCCAAAATACACATTTCTGGTTAAACTTCATCATTTAAACATCATGTACTACATTCTATTCATTACTCAATGCAAAATCTCACAATATATGTGTCACAAGATCATAATTTATGGCCTTTTTAGAAACTGAAACATAATTATCACTTCAAAACACACATAATTTCAGATTTAACACACATACACCGCATACACACTCAAATTCACTTCACACCAGAGACACCACAAAACAACCCAAGGGTAACACAAAAGTTCCAAAATGCATTTCTAGTAGGAAGGATATCGGTGCATTGCGCACTACACTGAGGGTCCTATTCTTTCTACCGGGTTTCTGCACCATCGAACCTACATCACCCAGAGTCAAACTAGGGCAACCAAGTACATACTACACAAACAGACTAACATGTACCCTTACGAGTACAAGCAGCTAGGTCACCACAATGGGCTCATAGTTCCCCAGTGTATGAACCTATGCTTTGATACCATCTGTAATGACCTGCCAAGCAACCCCAAAGGATACTAATATATATAACATTTATGGCACCAATTTTTTTTTTAAAGTACTAACATACATCATAATAATCATATATCACATGAAATGAAAACTAAACATGAACTACATATAACAAATCCCTTAGGTTTACAAGACTATATTACTTTTCACAACATTATTACATCACATGAAATGTAGTATACACTAGCAATCATAAGATAACATGAGCATGGTTAACACATTAATCAAGAGTTACAATTTTACAATGACGTTTCCCAACATGAATGGGGAAGATACAATAAAATGGAATGTTACATTTGAAATGAAGGAGTACAAAGCTGCAATACTGGATTCAACTCAGGAGTCACTGCAAGGTACAATTTCACACTTCTTGATCAACGACTGGGGACCCAATGGGGTGCATAGCACGTTCCACCCAACCACGTGGACCCAAAGGCCCACCCCCCGTGCTAAGAGATGACAAGAAGGAACCCCAACTAAACCATCATACAAAACAAGGATATAAGACTTCGCAACAAGATCCACAATAAAATAAGACAATCTCCAGCACAAGATATAACCAACACAAGATGTGCCCAACATAAGGAATAACCAAATAAATATCAACATACAAATGCTAGTATGTGCTTCCAGAGGCCCAAGAATAACATAGAGAGAAACAAGCATACTTGATTGTTTAAGGAAGAGTGTCATCGCAATGTTGCATGGGTTACCCTGGTGAATCTTCCTAGGCCCGGGCCCCCAACTTGGGTTACCCTGGTGACCTCTTACGAAACCCAGCCCCACATGCAATCCAATGCGGCATCGATTATCTTTCATAAGGACAAGACAATGATTTTTCCATTCCAGGCCTTCTCAACTCATCTCAAGCCCATACAAGCACTTCAGCCATGAGTGAGGCATTCACTTATATCTTATTAATGTGTGATTCTATCCAAAAACCCTAATTAAATATTAATGTTTTCACTTGATTAATAAACTTCCAATGAGTTACCCTGAGACCACTGCCGGGTCTCGGCCCCCATTGAAAGCCACTCCCATTATGAACAACAAAACTCAAAAGACACTATCAGGGTAAGCCCTATGCACAACATATAAAGCCACATGATAAATTGCATTAAGCAAGGCAAACACCATCGTACACAAAATCCTCATAAAGAAACTATTTTCAAGTGCAAGGCTAAACCCAATCATCAAATAGATCATACGTACAATAGTTCACAAAGAACCAAAAGTGAGGGTCAATAATAAAGCAACACCTTTCTTTCCCTTTCTCTAGAAGACTGATAAATCACTAAACAAGGGTTTCCCAAAAAAGGTGACAACAAAACTTGATCTCAAAATCAACATCAAACTCAAATCCAAAAACAACCTCCATAAATAAAATTCATCATATACTCCAAAATTGCACACTAAATGTCAAGAACAGAATAAAAGTGACAACATTACAAAGAGACCTATAGACTTAACCAGAGCTAACATACACAATTTTGTCACAAAATTAGTTGGGTATCCAAGGGAGACCTCTATTTCTTCCTCACAAGATACCCAACCATGATTTAACCAACAAACTTATAGTTTGATTAACAACATCATACAAAATCCATCTCAAAACAATACCAAAATCCTACCAACATCCAACAACTGCAAAAGCAAGTCACAACTTGATCCTAATGATCAACCCAAAGAGCAATCAATCAAGCAACCATGAAACACTACTTAGAGCACAACTCGCAATTAAAAACAATCATGGATAACTTCATAAATAACAATATCATCCACCTTTTCTTTATTTATTTTACTCACTACAAGGACAATCTAGTCACTAAATTATATACACATAACTAACAAATGATTTGCCAATATAATATCCATACAACAATATTAATTGCCATAGATAAACTTATCTATTAAAACCAACTACAAAATAATCTTAAGAAAACAAAATCAAAACCCTCATTTTCCCCTAGAATACTTCAACACTCCATCGCCAATTCTTTTCTACTACCATGATTCCATTTAGTAACTATATAGCCAACTGGAAGTGATCTATTATAGAATTGATATGGGTCTTTCTTCATTCCTAATAAGGTTCATAAAATTAGCAAGTGGTTATATTAAAACTATGAAAAATTCCTTATAATTATTTAACAGGTCACTTCATTCTAAGTGATCTAATAATAAATCTACTTCCACTAGAACAATAACAAGATTCATTATAAAGAAACACTAAATAAGAAGATCCTCGTAATTACTTGATGAAAAGAATTCCTTCTATAGAACAATTTCTAACTTTCTAATATTGACAACTTGATTTCCTACTACCTTTCCATTTCATTTATCAAAATTTCTAATTAACTAAATATTAATAAGTCCATAGATTGAAAGGGAGGAGGCTGAAAGAAAGAGCCTAATGGAGAAGTATAACATTTTAAGTGAAGAATATAGTAAAATGCAATAGAGGAATGTTGAGCTGCAAACTGAAGTAGAAAGGTTCAAGTATAGACATACTGGGGAATCATCCAATGCTCCAGGAACTAGCACATCACCTCCCACAATAGGGTCAATGCCTCCTGTTTCTCTAAATGATTCTACACCAGGGTCTCCCATTCAAAATCCTGCTCTTACCCCTCCTCTAGAACAAGTTGATGAACAAACAGAGTGCTCTATTGATCCAAGAAAGAGGCAGCTCATGCAGGAAATTGATCAATTACAGACATCACTAAGGGTAAAAGAGGAGGGTTTTCTTTCAAAATAAAAAGAAATTGTTACTCTTGTTTTGGAGCATTTAAATGAAAAGGTGGATAATAAACTGCCCTTTATACATTCTTTGTATTCTTTGCTATTTGAAGCAATAAATAATATTGATAGGGATCAAAGGATAGTGATTCCAATAATTCAAAAGTGGATCCCTAGGGAAAAAAATCTAGATGTTATGAATAAAGCCTCAAGGTTTGATGTAAATAACAAACCCCAATCATTGAAGCCTACTTATATATTAGTTAAATCATTGCAAGGTTTTCAGACCTTACCAGATGATCTAAGTAGGAAGATTAGGGAATTGGTAAAGAACTTCAATGATTGGGGTAACACACTGTTACTTGATATAACCGATGAGCAGTGGGGAAAATCAACACTCCAACAATGGCAAAGATCATGGCAAAGTCACTCACACAATCAAATTAAAATAATTTGTGATGACTCGATTATGATTTGTTGGTAAATTGTATGGATAAGTGATTATTGGTAATCGGCTCAATTTGGAATCTTTGAAACATAATCAGTAGCGGTAAAGTATTTGCCTTATAGTACAAAGGTAAAAGAGGTGATTGATTTTGACTGGCCAACTAATGAAGAATACCAGAGGTGGGTGGCTAAGCATTTGAATGATGATGAGTAAAAAGAGTGGGCTATAGACAGGTGGCAAATTAGATGTTGCGGTTACAACATTTCCAGTTTTGTATGGATGACTTTCTTGGCGTGGGTTTCACATGGTTTTTTGTTATTGCATCAACCTTCCTCCGCCGACATGATGAATGAGAATATGCTCTAGGATGATTGTTGTTGTAACGATTTTTGAACAAGGATATTTTTCAAGGTGGTGTAATGCTTGTAACAATTTTGGAATATCACCAGTGTCTTATTGACTGGTGATAGGTGT
>VDFB02221490.1:0-16792 GCA_007258455.2 Sequoia sempervirens | reverse complement strand
TGTTTTTCATCATTCTATAACACCCATCTGAACCCCTTTTTATCAAGCTTAGAAGCTTCCAAATTTTGGGTTCTACAAAATTGGATTTTTCCTTTTTTGTTGATTTTTCCCTTTTTCGGTGATGACGCGAAAAAGTAGGGTATACCATGGGCTATACAGTATAGCATGATCAGTCGCCACATACCAAAAAGTAGTGTTCATGAAAGAATGGAAAAGATGCATTGATCCCTTGAATTATAACCGTACTGTGCAAGGATCTTGAGTCTTTTTGCGAGATTATGTTTCTTCACAAGGTAGCATTTCTTGTGGAAAGGTTGACTGAGATAGCCCTTGTTTCAACAACTCAGCCTCTCAAGAGATCTCATTCACATTATAATTTTACATGATCTTATCACAGCTAAAATAAATCAGTATGGCAATGCTATATGGCGTCACACATAGACAAAGCCAACAATTGGTAAGCAGGTCAAAATTTAAAAAATGGCATTCAAAACTCAGTTGTGGCCAAAAGAACAATTCTTTTACAAAAAGGAAACAAAACCCAGCTGGGTTTGTGGTGAAATGCAGATTCAGAAAATGACAAGCAAAAAGAACCCTATTCTATTCTCTTGGTCGCGACCTAAAGGAGCAGAATTCTTCACAAAATCACAAAGTACACTAGGGTTTTAAAATCCAACTTCAAATTTAGAGGGAAATTAATATTCTTTGCTTTATTCTTCAAGAATGGAAGCTCGAAATGAGCTCTTTTTCTCAAAATATGAAAAAAATGGGTCTTAGTGGAGCTTACCTGAGCAAAGAATTGATCATTTTTATTGATTGTGCAAGTTTTGTCACTTAAGAAGCCTTCATTCAAGCTTCAGAGAGCCTCAACAATGGCAGATAAGGAAAATGAAAACCACATAAGACATAAAGCACAACAAGATGATTAGAAAATGCTACAGGCCGCAGCCAAAATGCATCAAATGGCCTTCAAAGGAGCTAAAAAATACATATTTTTGCCAAAATCACAATTTACCTGTGATTCCATGTGTTTTTCATCAAAAAATTCCAAGAAACCAGTCAAAGATCACCCTATTCTGAGCAAGCTTCAAACCCTATGGCGGCAACATATCACTTTCCAGAATGCTCGATGGTGAAATTGATGCTCTTTTCACATTTTTTCTATCTTTTGTTGATTAGGGTTACAACCCTATTCTTGGGAATGGCCGATGGGAATTTTTTCCCATTCTTTTAAAAATTTGAAACACATTAAATTGTGGTGGTGGCTGAATGGTGACTTAGGCATTTTTATGGCTTATGTTTTTATTGCCTTGCTTCAAAATTACTAAGTCTTTCATAAGAAACAAGTGAAGGTTGCCAAGTCATACATATTATTCCTTTGACCTTTGGTCATCAAGGTGCCTTGAAAACTTTGTGAATGTTCCTTCCATGATGTATGGAGTTCCTGATGCTCACATATGACAAAATTTGGGCTTTTGTTTTTCCTTTGAAAATCATAAATGTTGACCAAGTGTGTGTCCTTGAAGTGCAGGAGTAGAGGCAAGTGAAGATGATCAAATGTCTTGGATTTTTGTTTTGTTTAATGCTTTTGGAAGCATTTTGATATTGCATTATATTTTTTCATTTTATTTCAAAGTGTAAAAACATCATTTAAGTGATTTGCAAATCACTTTGATGTTATTCATATGCAAATGTAATGTAATTTAATATTGATTGTGGGGCCTTTTTTGTATTCTATTTTGGAATGTAAAGTGATTTGTTTAAGTAATGGATTATAAATCACTTAAGCAAATTATCTTATTTTAATGCAAATTAGTGCCTTGTGTTTTCAAAACACACATATTGCATGGGTCAAGGCTAGGAGTCAAAATGATGACTTGCAGGCCTTAGGAAAGTGTGTGAGTGGTGCATTTGACTATTTTGGAGAGAAATGTGCTATTTTGGAGGCTTTTTTATCACACTTTTGGCATGACTATGGTCTTGGCTTGACCTTGAACCATTTGGAGGACTTATTGGAGTGATTTTAGAAGGTTATTTTTTGGCTTTTGTGCCTCATCCGACCAGAACCTTCTAGATGTACAGGCATGAGAGTTGTGTGATTTTTTTTCTTAAGTATTTTCATTTTGGCATTTTGGAGGGAGTTCTTTCTTTCCAGCAGAGTGATAGCTTTAGTTTTGGAGCTATTTTTCATCATGGAGCAATATTGTAACTCAGATGGACTTGTGATATAGTAAGCAGTTTGAATCAATAAAATAGAGCATTTTACCTTCTCATTTCATGTTTCATAGTATGTTGTTAGTGATTGATCAGTTTGTTTTATGAAATTTATCTTTCCTTGAAAACTCGTCTCATGTTTAGGCATTTGGTTAATAGATAATGCATGGTAACAGGCTATAAGTTGTGTTAGTTAATAGTGTTGTTAGTTGTGAAACCTTTTGTTTTCCTTCTAAAAGCCCTGTTTAGAAACCTCCTTATAAATTATTTATGTGAAATGCATGCGAAAATGAGTTGTGTAAACAGAGTTTTATGATATTATTTTGAATGTGATAGGCTGTTATCAAGGCTTAGTTGGTTTTTGGTGTATCACCTTAGGTAATTTCAGTTAATGTTCATGTTTTATGCATTTCATCCCCTTTTCCTTAAAAAATTAGTAGTTAGGTGGCATCAAAAGGGGAGCCAACCCATAATATGGAGGTATGCTTTCGAATAGGACACCCACAACCTGAAAGCAGTCCCATGTTACATCCAAACCTGCTAAGTTTTTTTTCATAGCTTGGCATTAAGGGTGAAGATTTGGATCACTAATAGTTATATGGATGATAAACTAGATGGTTAGACAAGGTGGAGGATTGATTGAAAGAGGAAAGTTTAGGATTGATTTTGGATGAGGGTGGAAATTAGGATGATGAATTAGAAATGGATTAGGGATTAGAGGAATAGGACATCAAGATGAATATGGAGGATGAGATTGGAGTTGGATTATGGAAGGTTTGGATTGGAGAGGTTTGGAATGAATATATGGATGAAGGATTAAGTTGGATAGAAAATTGGATTAGAAATATATTAATGGGAAAGATATGGTGGGAGGGATGTAGAATTTTGGGTGGATAGAGGATAATATTGGAAGGAGGATAGATGGGTTTGGGACATTTGGATAGATGAAGGACTGGATAAATAGACTTGGGTGAATATATTGGAAGATTGGTTGGATGGGGATGAAGGTTTTTCTTGCTTGACTAGGAGATAAATTTGAAAGTGCACAAACAAAAAAAGTGGCTAGGAGGAATTGGTAAGACAGGTATGTATTAGTTTAGCAAA
Organism: Sequoia sempervirens; assembly: GCA_007258455.2. Taxonomy (NCBI): domain Eukaryota; kingdom Viridiplantae; phylum Streptophyta; class Pinopsida; order Cupressales; family Cupressaceae; genus Sequoia; species Sequoia sempervirens. The sequence continues at coordinate 13,474 of VDFB02221490.1, read as the reverse complement.
AGAAGACACACCAAACACTTTCATAAGCCTAGAATTATTTGTGTGGGAGTTTTAAATTAGTGCAGGCCCACCAACCAAAGGCCTATACTTCCAAATGAATGGGTGACTAGGGTATGCAAAGTTCATGTACCACCTTTAAAACCATTACATTAGAAGGAAAAGGCCCTACCAAGGGATATATGTTGCCTCAATAAGAGGTTATACATGGTGAGTAAATTTGTGCATGATCAGTTGTACCCTACACCACACTAAGCAATGACCAAAAGGTATTAAACTAGGATGAACATGGTTGCTAGGGAGTTCTCTAACTACCTCAAGGGTATGTGAGGCCCAAATCCTTATATGAAAGGGAATAATTCCAAACAGCTGGGAGGAGAGGGTAACCCACTCTCCACCTTCACTTATCCAAGGTATAAATTTCTTGGAGGCTTATCCCAAATTATCAAGATTCCACTTCCAAGAGAGGTGTCTTTTGATTCACCTCCCACTCTTTATACTCCACCAAAACATGAGTTGAGGTCATCCCCTAGGGTGATGCCATCCCTAAGCAGGCATCCTAAAAGAAATGATCCAAGTGTTTTTGGTCACCCAATATCACACAAAGCACAACGGGAGAGCATACACACATTGGGTTCCTTGGGATAAAAATGAAAAGAAAAGAGAAGAGTAAGTGATGTTTTTGATCCTCAAGATCACACTAGGTGAGAGAGGATAGCATACACACCACTCACTCAAAGACACATCAAACAATGTTCATTAACCTTAAGAAAATAAATGTGCCTAGATTAGTGGAAAAAAAGAAAGCCTTGGATAAGCTAATCTACAAGAAATATGTTAGCAGTTTGATGATTTTTTCCTTTGACAAACAATTTCAAGCTGCAAAACAAGGGGTTAGATGAGAGAGTGATCAAATAAGATGGTTGCTAGTAAGAAGATAAGCATAAAAATTTTGGGACCCCTTTTTGCAATGGGGTTTGGTACACTCACCCCAACAATATGGGAGTGCAGGGGGATAAATGCGATCCCTCAATGATAGGAGTTTGGGGGCGAAGCCCTTGAAGGATTTTTTTGGATAAGAAAAAGATAAAATTTGGAAAACTTACAATAGAAATTAAATATAAGTGTAACTTTGTGAAACAAAGGCACCTTTTGATAGAATAGAAGCACAAAAACATAGAAAAAAGAAAATTATACATGTTTGAAGACATAAATTTGTGAAGCATAAGCATAGTACGTTGAAACAAAAGCACACCAAGTCGAAACAAAAGTGTCGAAACACAAAAAACACTAAAAAATTATTCTTGTTAGAAGAATAGCTTAGATGAATGCAAGTGTTGAAAGTTGACACATAGGCATTGAAACTTGTTATGCAGGTGTCAAATGGTAGAACGAAAGCACATCAAGTCTCTACGAAAGCACATTCGATCGATATGGAGGTGTGAATAAAAGGAAAGTCGAGTGAAAAAATGATTCCCTAATGCAAATCAATCAGGAAAGAGGTTGCAAAACTTTGTTTCAAATTTTTAACTTTAACGGTTTCACTTAAGAATGTACATGCAATCAGATTAATTTCATATTTAAACCATTAAAACACATAACATAGAATTTACGTGGGAAAATCCTTTCGAGAAAAAACCCACACATCAAATCACAAATCAATTATATTTCTACTAAAAGCTATTACAATACAATGTGCAGAGTTTGTGCTCTTGTAGGTGTTGTTTCACTGCTATACAAATCTAGAGTGAATCTGGTAGCATAATGACATCTCAAAAAATTGTAATCAAGCTCTCTACAACAAATGCACTAAGGCATCAATAAATACATCTCATACATGGGCGTTGATTTTTTCCATGTGTCAATCTCCCAATCTCCTGCATGCATGCAAACTGAAAGGGGCAACATGCATGAGTCCCAAGTGACCTAATTAGCAACTTTCCCAACATACATGTACATGCAAGAACATGCAATAACATGAAATCACATGTAAGGCTTGCAAATCCAAAAATAAAGCAACCTCACATGCTAGGTGTCCCATAGTGAAAATCATATTTTCTACCAATACATAACTCACCCACAAATCCTAGTCACTCTGAGTGACAACTCAGTCTCCGTTAAGCAAGTTTCCTCTTCAAGCTTCAGTCAATAAGTCAACAAAATTCCACATGGAATAAGGGAACCCCTCCTTGAGGTTTTTACAAATTTTAATGCTCATTTGAGCCCCTAGCTGACAAGTGCCACCTTTCCTTACTTTTTCTTTTCTAAAGAGATAAACTAGCACACAAGTGGACCTCGCCAATACTTGATTCCAAAAAAAACTGCCACATGTCAACATGACACCCATTTTTTATGTCAAAACAATTTCTTTTTCCCAAAGGAGTTCCCATGTGACATGTGGCACAATTCTTCCTTCTCACACTACACATGTAGGATGCCAACTTCCCACTAGGTCCCACAAAGTGACTTAACAATTTGAAAACAAATATTTTTGCATTTAATAAATTAAATCAAAAACTTAGGGACAAATAGATAATAAATTAATCATGGGACTCACTAAGGTTGAGACACCTTAATCCCAACAAGGAAAATTTGTTTATGTTAAACAAAACTATAGATCTATGAAAACAAAAGCCTAATAATGTTTAAAAAGCTCATCAAGCATTAGTTTAGGTAAAACAAAAGTCTTCAGGGTTAGTACTCAAAAAAATTATCTAAATGTACCTTAAAAAGAAAACTAAAACCCTAAAAACAATAATAGTTAGTACTCCTGCATCTTAATCTAAATATGAAAAAAACTCCACTAAAATAATACTCAAAAATAATTACAAAAACTAGGGGTTAGATCTAAAATGTGCAAGGTTCTACATAGAATAGAAGTGCATATTTATGCAACATAAGCACTGAAAGTTGCTATAGAGACACAAAAAGTCACTACAGAAGCGCAGCTTGGTGCAACAAAGGTGTCGAAAGGCACACCGAAAGTGAAAATAGTCACAACAGAAGCACAATTAGTCACAACGAAAGCATGATTTTTTCAAATGAAAGCACCAAATCACAGAGCCAAGTATAGACACAGTTTCTCAGAGCAGAGACACTAAAAGTCATGATAGAAGCATAGGTTTGTCAAATGGAAGCACTGAAACATAGAGTTGAGCATCAAATTGGAACCTACAACTAAGAACTCATCAAAAACTCACAAAAAATGATCAAGATAGGGACGGGGGTCCCATTTGGTGTTCCAAAATGAAAACAAGAAAATGGATTAGAAGTAAATAACATAGAAGATAATGAAATACAAACAATACCTTCACCTTAAACCCTTCTTTCTCCTTAAACAGAGTTGAAGTAGAGTGTACCCTAGCTCTACTTGATGTGCTCTTTTGATGTGTTGATGGAGGAATGTGGTTGCTTATACAAGAAGCATAATGATAGGATTGATAGGATGATAAATCAAATGGATAGTATGAGAATATGATGAAGATAAGTTAGGCTATGAAAGAAGTAAATAGAAAATGTAGTAGCATAACAGTGGGATGAGAAGAGATTGATGAAAATGTGATCAAATACCTCTCATTTATAGAATATATAAGAGAGAGTTCAAGGGACAAGATGCATTGGTTGATGGATGGATAGTATTGAATGAGAAGTGGGGTTTGGATCAAAGTTGTAGTTATGTGACAAGTGTCATATGGGGGATAAGGGCTAGGCTTAGGATTAGGATTAGGGAAACATCCTTATGTGGATGGATAAGATTAAGAAGTGTGATATTAAATGAAGGGATGAGATGGAAAGTTAGTTTGACTTTTGGGAAGTGTCTAGGCTCAATGAATTTAGACAAGGGGTTAGTTAGACATGTGAAGCAGACACTTGTCACATAAGGAGAAATTTAGATTGTGATCCATGTGAACAAGATAAAGGGATACGATTAAATGGATAAGGATCAAGGAATAATGAGAATTAAATATTAGAGGAAAAGGTAATAAGTACTAATTAGCTTGAACTTATTAATTAATTATGAATTAATTAATTAATTTCGTTGGAGGATTTGGGGATAAAAGTAATGGATAAATTAATTAAATAAATAATGAATATTTATTTATTTAATTGGTTAGGACAAGGTGGGATAAGGGTGAATTAATTAAATAAATAATAATATTTATTTAATTAAATATTAGGATAAGGGATATTAATTAAATAAATAATAAATATTTATTTAATTAAGGGATTAAGATAAAGGTGGGAAATGATGAGAATTATTAAATAAATAATAGATATTTATTTAATTAATGGCTAAGGATAGGATGAAATGAGGTATGGTTGGGTAAGGCTATATTTCAGGTGTCTACAGTGGGTTATGAAAGGGTGAAGCTCCCACAACCATGGGACAAGGTATGTTTCTTGTTAATAAAGTACATTACACTTGAAGGGCATTTTAAGTGCTATTATATATATATATATCACCTTCCATTTCTCATTCATTTTAGAAACAAGGATGCTATTAGTTTCCCCTTTTATTTGTTATCTTTTTTAGAAGTGTCAGTGAAGGAAGCCTTGGAGGTGGTGGCCAAAAACTTGATAAACTACCTATCCTACTCTAGCAAGGGCTTATCCTTAAACTTTATCACTTTCATTTAGCCCTTTAGCCTCCAAATCCTATTAGGGCTTGTCTTATTGATGAACCCCCACTTAAAAGTTGTCCTACTGAGAACCTTCTAAGCTCTCCCTCTGAGAAGTTTGAAACACCTAGATCTAAAAGGAAAAGCAAAATTATTGCCCAAAAAATAACCTGCCTGCATGAGTCCAAAACCCCTAACCTATAGCCTAAGCCCTCTAAAAATCCCTAAATCTATAATAAGAAAATTATTGTTATCAATATATGCAACCTTAAGAACAACCCTTGTAAAGGTTTAAGAAAAAGGACCAACTTTGAAACTACAAGCCCCATCTACAAGAAAAAGAAAAAGTCCTTGATCAAGTTTTATGTTGAAGAGGAAAATTCTAAAGATGGGGAGGAGGAAAAAAATAATGCTACTAATAAGGAAGAGGTCAAAATGGGGCTTGATTTAGCTAAGGAAGCTAACAATCATAATCTTAGTGTTCGATGGTCTTATAAACTAGCGATTCATCCTATCCCTAACCTCACTATGGATGAGATATCTAGTGACTTGACTAGGGTGAAAGAAATGGATGATGATTATAGCAGTAAGGAGGAGAAGGAGGAGGATGAAAAAGTGGATATTGAAGGCCCTAGCCTATTCTTGGAGTTAAATGTTATGCTCTCTAATTCTGAGGACTTGGACACCACTCCCACAAAGAAACCTAATATGGACACTTACTCTAAATGCATGAAGATTGTTGAGGATGTGGCTGCTCTGATATCTCAAGTTGATGGTTTAGAAAGGAAGCTACATGGTCTTTCCTGCTTTAGTTTAAAATTCATATAGGGTCATCCCACAATAATGAGTCCCAAACTTGGGACATCCTGATTTTTTCCTGAAATCACATATTTTTAGAAAAACTAATGATTTAAGCCTTGAGGCATTCCATCTAAATGGTTTTAATTGAAGAGGGTTATATAATAACCCCTTAGATCAAACCCCCTTGGATAGAACCCCTCTAGTCTTAAAACATACCCACAATGGAGTCTCCTTCGCACCTATCAAAATAGTAGTAAAAAAACACCTTTACTTTATCTTTTGAGGGATAAATAAAGTTTTTTAGAAATTATGTTTTGTAAGTACATGTAGCTCTTATTATAAGCTTTCCAAAAATTATAATTTTAAATATTTTTAATTTTATTTTGTATTTTGTATTTTATTTCTTGTGAATGTTATTTTTCACTAAACAACAAGGTTTTTGTTTGACACGTGGAAAAATAGAAAAGTAGAGAAAGAAATATAAAAAATATGTGTGCACTAGGTATTGATGTTATTATTTCATAAAAAAAATAAGAATTAATTTTAAAACATACAAAAAAAGTTATGCATGACAAAATACACCTATGTCCTGATTATAATTACTTTGACTTCAAAAATGAATTAAAGAAAGCTATGCAATAAAAAATTATGAAAAATAATCCATGCACTAGATATTGATATTAAAAATCTATATTTTAAAAATTATAATTTTATCCTTTCAATAAAAAAAATTATGTATGACAGCATAAATGTCACTTTTTTAAAATGGTGTTTACTATAAAAAATAAGTTATTAAAAGTTATGTAAAAAAAATCATAATTTATTTCTATTTTTTAAAACTATATTTAGAATCCACACATAAATCCTCACAAGTCACTAGTGATCATGCCAACTATTAGTTAGTTTTCTATTATTTTAGTACATGATTTTAGAAATCTCCATATGCTTATTTCCTACATATTCCTAAAAAATTACTATATTTTATGATCATTATGCAAACTTGGACCTCATTTAAGTCTATGGAAATATGATTATGATATGATAGTTATTGCATGGTTAATATGTGAATATCTATGAAATGCAATGAATATCTATGTTTAAGTTATGCTTATTAGTATTGTGTAGATGTTGTGTGAACTAACTCTTTGCAACCAAGGAGCCAGAGCAAGCAGACTATAGCCCACAACAAATAGGAGGTGTAGCCTGTAGCCAAAGGGAGTTTTAGGCAGCGATGCAGGGGAAGTTAGAAGAACACAACATTTGCATAATTGGAGGCATCTATTTGTCAGGATGATTGTGAACCATCGTATCATTTAATAATACTACTGGAAGAGAAGAATTCTACCATGATTAGGAATTCAATGTGACTATTTCCATAGTCCATGTTTCAATTTTAAACCATTGTAGCAAAGTTACAGTCCTATTCCAATTCTTCTACCTTTTCAGTTGTGTTTTAATTACTCATACTTTATCACACTTTATTATGTAAGGAGTGGTTATTTATGATTAGATTTTTTTTCAGTCCTTGTTCTAATAAGACTCCCTCACACCTATATGAATGGTTTGGTGGTTGAGTTAGTTAGTTGGTTGAAGTAGAAAATATAGAGGATATATATATGTTCAGTTAGTTTCTGTTTTTGCACAAACAATGTTTGTTTTCTAATCATGTTCCTATGAATAATATATTCCAGAAGAACCTTATTGGAAATATCTTTTTAGTTACTATTATGTTAAATTATTTTGAGGACATAGATTTGAATATTTCCTGTGGAGATAATCGCTTGAGCAAGGGCCACTCAAGGTAATTGTTCCCCACTTTACTTTTTATACATTTATTTTTGTTACAATAGTTATTTTCATGATTATGTTTTTCTTAATCAAATTCTTCATGTAGTGAATGTGAATAAGATCTTGTCATATATTTATGCTTTAATTTTTTTCATGCATTGTCCTTCAGAGTGAGTCAAATTAGTCAAGTTATTAGTATTGATTAGTTATAGAATTCATTTCTTGATAGTGAACTAGTCACAGTATTTAATTGTAAGTACTTGTAGCAATACCTTCAACATTACTTATTTTCACTGTTATGCAATTTATGATTTCTAGCGTGTGTAAACACCTATGCTAGGATGATATAGGTAGTGAAGAGTCTTTGAATGCACATATAGTGCCAACATCATCCAAAGCTTACATTAGCCCTGATTGATAATTAAATGAAGGTACTTCAAGGGTTTAGTGGACTATTCAATAGGACCCCTTCTAAATTGTGTGTTTGACACCAATTTTACTAAACATTAGTGGGCCTCTACATTTTTGGTGTCATTGGGGATGGTGCTACTTTCAAATATTCATCTCTATTATTTCAAGTTTTCATAGTTTATTATTTTATTTCTAGCACTAGAACAATTAGGTTTTACTCCATCAATACTAGAAAATTTCACTAACATTGTACAGGAGTCGTTGCTATACAAAGTTGCACCTATTTTATGCGGAGGTGAGACGCCTTGTGAAGATTTCTCCCCTATCCACATGAAAATAGAGAGTATATTGGTGATTACAGTAATCAAAGTGAGGATATCCCTAGAGAAGAACTTTCCCTTTCACCAACATCCATTGCAAATATAGAGGAGATCTTCCAAACCATGGTTGATACAATGGTGGATGACCCACCAAAACATGTAACTTTTGAGTTCCCCATTGCCAAACAGGATAGAACAACTATCTTGTAGAATTTACCTCCTTCAACATGTCTTGTCTTCTATGGCTTGGTTATTAAGGATCTAGATACCTTCTTGTTTGAGTTTGATGTCCTGTGTAGAAGTTATGACTACACAATAGATGCACATAGACTCAAAATATTTCTAGCAACCTTGAAGGATTTTTCCTTAAGATGGTTTATGGGTTCAAGAAGGGATGTTGTTCTAGATTGGGACACTATGAAGACAAATTTCTTGGATAAATACCAAGACTATTGTAGAGGAGTTGACAGAAGAAGAGATGGAATTTTCATAATGTCTCAAAAAGAAGATGAACCATTGGAGAAATGTGTAGAAAGGTTCCAGTTTTGCTTGAAGAAGAATCCACAAAACAGACTTTCAGAAGAATCCCTGAATTTGGTGTTCTTAAGAGGAGTCAATGATGATTGTATGGATTCCCTTAAGCTTATTGGATTAGTAGATGTATCACAATTACCTTTTTAAGAAATCTGCGAAGTTTGTAGAAACTATTCAATAACTTTTACTAAGAGGAAAAGGGGGGAAAGAACATCTTCCATCAATAAGACATCTAATGGATTATCTAGAATGGAATTGAGTAACTTTCTTTCCAACATGAAATAAGATATCATAATCCATTTGGCTACCCAACTGGACACTCTACATGTGAAGAAAAAGCAAGAAGAGGTAGAGGCAATCCTTATTGAATACTACCCTAATTGCAGACAAAGGAAAGCTAATTGTAAGTGCAAAAGAGTATCAAGTATTATAGAGGATAAACTAGGGAAAACATACTTTCAAGAACTGGAGGGTGAAGATGGACAACTATTCTACATTGCACAAAGGAGTCCATGGCAACCAAGACAAGGTATGCCTCAAGATCCTTTGAATTTCAATACAACATTTTCAGTTAGCAATCAAAACTTCTCTAGTTGGAACCCTCAGCCTTGTGAAAACACACAAAACCAATGGAAAAATCCCCAACCAATCTAAAACTAGTAGCAACAAACCATGTGGCCACATTAGAATTTTCAAGGATCTAACTACAACCCCCAATGGTCATAGAAAAATCAATGACAACCTTAATGGAAAAAGGGCCAACAATGAAAAAACCAAAAAATAAATTACCAGTAGCTACAAGAACCTTTGCAACCACAATAACAAGCCATCATGCCCAATCCAACAAATCCATCATCTCAACTACCAATATCACCTCAATTGCTAGCCCAACCTGTACCTAACACAAATAAAAATCTTGATCAATAGGCCTACACTAATGAGGCTATTCAATACCCTATTTATGGGGTAGAGGTGAGTGATGTCCACCTCAGGTTAGGGAAAAGATTGGTTGGGCCTTCATCTCCTCAAATCATTGAGTTGGTAGATGAGGAACCCTCAACAGAAGCCTTCGATAATCCACCTATGAAGCTTGAGTCAAATTAGGTGAACTATAACATTTCAAGTCCACAACCTCCATTCCCTAAGTGATTAGCTATTCAAATACATTAGAACCAGGTTGAAATTGACCTATTAGGGAAGCTTCAAGATGTGTGCATAAGATACCTCTCATTCAAACCAACATGGAATTCCCATTTACACAAAACAATGAGATACCTTTATCCTAATAGGCCAGGTAGAAAGAGAAAATACCCTTAGACTGTACATGTCTTAGGTAATCTTGCTGACATTATATTAGGGAACATCACTATCCCTAAATATACAAACTCTGGGAGTCTAGTTGTGGATGTTAAGATAAATGGTACCCTCATCAAAAACACCTTGATTGGCTTGGGGCCAACCATTAATGTGATGACTAAGGAAATAATGCATCTATTGCAATTAGTAAACCTTAGACCTACACCCACTATTTTACAATTGGAAAATAGGTCAACAGTGAAACCTGAAGGCGTCATTGAGGACTTGGTCATAGCTTTGGATTCATGGGAGTACCTTGCAGATTTTATAGTACTGCAGCTAAAGGCTAACCTTGTAAGTTATCCCCTTATTCTAGGAAGACCATGGTTAACAACAACTAATGCATTTATACGTTTTAGGTATGGAAACATGATTATATCAAATGGAACTATGACCAAGAAATTGGGCCTTTATCCACCAACCCAACCTCATGCAGATTTAGAGCAACCATTTGGCCTACTCTAGATGAAGAAGACGAGTATTCCTTGTAGAATCTCATGACCATTGAACATATCCCTTTGTTGAGCAACCAAGATGAGGATGATTTAGTCACACAAATTATACAAAATAATTGTGGTAGGAACTTGCAACAACAGGATTGTCTGTCATGTCTGCAGGATCCTCTACAAAATATTATACCTATCAATTCATTAGAATCAGTATCTCATCTTTTCCATTCTTTATTTCCACAACAATGTGTCCCATATATTGTTTGAATTTTCATTTCATCCAGACAATCAACATCCAAGACTTTAGAAATCATGTCAGGTAGAATGCTAAATGTTAGCAGCGACTTAACTACTGAGCAACAAACTTCCCTAACCACTATGTTACAAGAACACATAGCATCCTTTGCATTGGAATACCATGACATGAAGGGGATTGATCTAGATCTATGCATGCATAGGCACAAGATCTATATAAATGATGGTTTCAAAACAATTAGACAACCCCAGAGGAGAATGAACCTTGCACTAAGAGATATAGTCAAAACTGAATTACAAAAATTAATTGATGCAAGTTTCATTTACCCTATTTCTAATAGTCAATGAGTGTCACCTCTATTTATTGTCCCCAAGAAAGGAGGGAAATGGAGAGTATGTGTGGCCTATAGAGAATTAAACACAACCACTATAAAAGATCACTTTCCACTACCTTTCATTGATCAAGTGCTTGAATCCCTAGCAAGTAAAAAGTACTTCTCATTTCTAGATGGATTCAGTGGCTACAACCATATTAGAATAGCTCCAAAGGACCAAGAGAAAACCAACTTTACATGCCATTGGGGCACACATTCCTATTTTTTTCTTCCCTTTGGACTATGTAATGCTCCAACCACTTTCCAAAGGGTAGTGCTAAGCATGTTCTCCAATTTTGCACATGACTCCATGGAAATATACATGGATGATTTCACAACCTATGGAGAAACATATGATGAAGCACTCAATAAGCTAGAGAAATTTTTAAAGAGGTATCAATAACACAACCTATTGTTGTCATGAGAAAGGTTTCATGATGATGAACCAAGGGATTGTGCTAGGACATTTTGTATCAAGTGAAGGGATTTAAGTGGATCCAAATAAAATTGAGATAATCTCCACACTCCTTGTGCCACAAAAACAAAGAGATGTAAGGATTTTTCTATGAAATGCAGGCTAATATAGAAGATTCATTCAGGACTTTATCAAAATTGTAACACCTTTATTTAGTCTACTTACAAAAGATATAGAATTTGAGTGGACCATAGAATGCCAACACTCTTTTGAAGCACTCATGACAACATTGACCAAAGCACCTGGCTTGAGAGGACCAAATTGGACCTTTCCTTTCCACATACACACATATGCTTCTAATTTTTTCATAAGAGCAGTACTTGGATAGAAGGAAGGTAATAAGGAGTATGTTATTTACTATATTAGTAAGTACCTACAAGGAGCATAACTCAACTACATAGTCACAGAAAAAGAGATGTTAGTAGTTGTCTATGTAATTAACAAGTTTAGGCACTATATCATAGGGTATCCATATATATCCACACTGATCACATTGCAATAAGGTATTTCATGAATAAACTTGTGGTTGGTGGAAAAATTATCAGATGGTTGTTATTACTACAGGAATTTAATATCACCACAATGGACAAGCTTGGTAAAGAAAATATGTTGGAAAATTTTTTGTCTAGCTTACGAACACAAATAATAGAAGGTATTGTTGATGATTCTTTTCCAGGTGAGAATCTATTTTCTCTAACACTGCAAGCACCTTGGTTTGCTGATATTACAAATTACCTAGTAGCAAGGCATACACCACCTCATTTCTCCCTAGAGAGAAGAGGTAGTCGGTGCACAATTATGTCCCCTACTCCTGGGTAGCTGGTTATTTATTTTATACAAGTCCAAACAATACTATGAGGAGATGCATAAGAGAGGATGAGGTTGTTGGAGCTATGGGACAGACACTGAGAGGGGTAGAATCACAAAACTTTTTCCAACCCCCTACCTAAGAGCTTTTAATTCCGACTTTTCCAAACAACAGAGTATACTTTTGAAAGCACAAGGATATGACAACATTAACTCAGTCTATTAGACAACTTATGAAAATATGATTTGAGTGAGATATCTTGCATTTTCCAAAACAGTTATGGCTAACATTGATTAACAATCAAAGCATGATGATAGTGCAGTAAACTCATAAGATCTAAATGATGATCAACAGCTGCCGACTCACTTTCTAAAAACAATTGAATTGAATGTATTTCCGAAGACAAGAAAGGTGTATTGAGACACAAAAGCATCTTATGAAAATTATAACTATTGTTGAGCAATGAATCAAATGAGAACTTTTAAGCTTGCTTTTGAATTAGACTCTTCAGCAATGACTTGTGCAAGATATTTGAACTAAATATTTGTAGATATGAAGGAACTATCATTCAACAATGTTCAGAATGATAAAAATTATCACAATCAAGAAACATTATGACACCAAAACAAAAAGACCATAAGACAAAGGATTTACCGAGTGGAAAACCCTCCTAGGGTAGAAAAACCACTCCTAAACTGCTTTACTGGCTTAATCTTCAAAAACCACTGTTAACAATGCCTTATAGGCTAATTTCTAAGCACCAACTCAAGGAGCACCAACCCCTCATTTTGAAACACCAGTTTCAAGGAGCACCAACCCCTCATTTTGAAACACCAGTTTCAAGGAGCAACAACCCCTCAAATTATTTTCAAAACAAAAATAATATCAAAGGATCTCTCTATTTTTAGTTAAGCTCATAAATCTCTGCTTTTCTCGTCTACCTCATACAACCAAAGGACCATATTCCGGAATTACATCTAGTGATCTCTTTTTACAGTTTTTCAACACTGGTTTTTATATACATTTCAAGTATCTCTGTCATGAAGAAGATCTTCAAAGAATGCGAGGTGAAAAAAGAAAACTGAAACCTCATACTATTTCCAAGAAGAAACCAAATAATAAATGTTTGCATGAGTAACACCTATCCAATAGGCTATCAATAAACTGACAATCATGAATCAAAGTGAAATTAATTTGCCAATACAGTACGCTATTTCACCCAGCCTAAGAGTCATCCTCAATATCAAGAGAATAACATTTAATGAGCACAAATATCATTTAGAAACT
>VDFB02221487.1:0-18533 GCA_007258455.2 Sequoia sempervirens | reverse complement strand
CATCAACTTTGCCATTACTGCTCGCTCACATGAACCAAAACAACTCCATGATGCCAATTTAGCAACTTTAAATTATGGTCATTGATCTGATCATGATTTGGATTGATGTTCAGCCTAAATGGAGTCAAAGAATTTTGAAATTTTGACCCTTTGTTGGCTCAACATCCATCTACTCATATTTTTGACATGTGTGCACTCTCCTTGCTAGCTCCACGACCCCAAAACACTCTACAAGTCGCAAGAGAATCCACGTGTCAATCGCCTGCTAGCCCGCTAAGGCTAACTCAATCATAGATCAAAGGTAGCGGGCTAGCGGGAAATGGCCTAGATCAACCCAGTACATGTCAATATGTACACCTTTTAATCTTCAGGCTTACGCCCAAGCTATTAACATTATTTCATGATGGACGACCGAGATTAAAACATCTCACTGAGCTTTTATGCACGTGCTCTAAAACCTCTTTAGTAGCTCATCTTTTAATACTAATATAGTTGTGAACAATATTTGATCAAATACTTCATACTTTATGAAGTCCTTTAGATGATGAAGACAATGCCATGTGGCGCATTCCCACCAACCCTTTGAGGAATGAGATCAACCTGTGGGTCCCCTGCGTGTAAGGAAACCTAGATGCGGAAGCAACTCTCCTAACATCAAAACCTCAGGAAAGAATGCAAAGACACTTTTAATTTTTTTTTATAATTATAGTCCAATTAAGATGCACATGAAAGAGATAACATAAATAGAGAATTAGACATACACATATGAACACCAGATTTACGTGGGAAAACCCTTACAGGAGAAAAACCCACCACACCAAGAGAAGTCACTTTGTATTACAAGAATAGTGTGATTTACATAGAGATCCACTTATCTTTCTCGAGCGTCGGGCTTATAGTAGCATCTAATATGACTGTAACCTGCCAAAATTTCCTCTGCATACTACAAATGTTCTCATAATCAATTCATCCATTGATCATACAACCACACCATAGCATCAACTGGTCAACCATTCATCATCCTAACTCTCGTAGTATATCCAATGCTGCTCCCCCGCTTGGCCGAGCTTCCTCATGAATGGCCACAACAGCCCAGTCCCATGCCCCATTCGAAAGCTCTCAATTGGTCTAATATAAGCTTTCAATGAGGGATAGTCTCACTCACCCAAAGATGTTCATCTATAAAGCAGATGTTTGAGACAACACAATCAGGTTCCCCGAAGGCTAAAAGTCAGCATTCGATATTGCCAAGAGTCCATACTATCGACAAGATGTTACACCGAGTCCAAAGAGCTATCGCTAAGACTTCGCCATGTCGCCAAGACCTCATATCGAGCCTTTATGTTATACTGAAACATTCAACAGTCGGCAAGACTTATCGCATTCGGTAGGAGATCATACCGAGGTTCAAAGGTTACTCTGAAGTGTTCATCTATCGCCAAGACATATCACTAACGCTAAGACGTTACTTTGAAGTCTTAAGTCATACCGAGCACCAAGCAACAGTCGGCAAGACTTCTTTCCATTGCTAAGAGTTCTTAGCAAACCTTTAGTGTTACCCTGATGCCTCCAAATGAATACCTATCGGCGAGACATCTCCATATCGACAAGACTTCATACCAAAGCATATGAGTTACTCTGAAGACCACATGTGTAACACCCTGTCGGCGAGACATACAATCTCGATAAGACTTCATACTGAGATAATCCTTTCGGCCAAGGGTCTCCCCGACACCGCTTGTCACCTAGAGTCTCCCCGATATACGATAGAAATGGCCTATCGGCCAGAGATCTCCACTCGGCATAGGGTTACAGTGATTGCCACAAGTCACAGCGACGGGTCCACTCAGCAATACGGAAACAAGGTCTCAATGACTAGAACAGTTCAACAAGGTTTCAACTGCTAGTCGGCCAGACACAAAGCATGTCACACCGACTTGGCTCACTTAGAGGTTTCAGCTTGTGGGATTGACGCATATATTTCCAACATTGCAAGCTACCAGGGAACGACCATGATTTAATCCTTTCAATGCATCATAACCATTGATCTCTTTATCTTTCATCATCGCAACCTTTGGAGACTGGTAGGTCACGCTAAGAGTAAGGACATATGTCACCACGCCCGCTAGCCCACTGAGTTTTTTCCATGAATATTTTATTATCACAGGCTAGTGGGCAACCAATGAAATGTAAGTGTTGGGCTACCCAACCATGAATTAAGTGTTTTATAAGGCACGTGTGTTTAGCGATGACTTAAAATGGGTCATCAACTAGGTTCAAATGGTAAAAAGACTTAGAGCTTTCATGCCTAGACTTAGGAAGATAAATAAAATATTTTGACATTTTTAGACCTGCATGACTATATACATGGTTTAAATATTTTAAATGAGTAGCATCACCATTCATGAAATTTTCACATGCCCCAACTCTGACATCATCAAAATTGTTTACCCCACCTAAGTTTTCTTTACTCAATCTAAGGCTAAATTTTTGTGGTACTATCTCCCTTGTGGGAGAAGGCATACCTTGCATCATTTCATCTTCAATAACAAAAATCTCTTCATCAGATTCATTAGTTGGATAATCCACAAGACCACTTGACTCAACCTTTTGCTTCTTTGATGGTGGTTCCCTTGATGGTGATGGTCCTCTTGGAGGTGAATCCAATTCAATATTTTGCGGGGTGGATGAATGTGGGGTTGAAAGTGGTGGCAGCTATGGCTAAGGAGAAGATGCCCTTAACCCTTTTGATTGGGTAGGGGTGGCAAATGCTTGTTGTTTACTCACTTTTATCTTCCTTCTTGCAAATACATACACCTTATTTGGTGTCTGGTAGGTTGGCCTTTCTTCTACCATACGGGCTTTCCACTTATCTTGTTCCTTAGTAACAACAAATTTTCCTTTATCTTGAATCACTCTTTCCTCCTTTAATTTTGCAACAATTGTATCAAAATTCTGGAAGACTACTTCCACTCTCAATATCTCATTATTTATATCATAGAGAGCCTTGAATTGAGGATACTTCACCTATTTTTCTTTCTCCAATTTGTTGAAAATAATCCACTTCATCTTTCTATCTTCTCGTGTTTGGAAATAAAAATATTTATGCTAACATCCTCAGGGAAAGAGATGTTATGAACAAACTTTCCTCCCTTCACTGTGTCCTTTAACCAAACCATAAAACCTTCTGGGTCATGGTTCTTATGTGCTCACCATTTCATTCCATATGGCTTGAGCTTCTTAATGAGGTTCTTCCATCCACCAGTTATCATAAATTTTTTTGAAAACACAATGTAAATTGGAAAGAAAGTTCCTTTCCTCATGTTGACCAAGTGATTATCCTCAACATCTCTGAGCTACCACATGAATTATAGGAAGCCAACCCTTAATGGTACATCCCTAATGAGTACATGAGGTGTCTTCTTTATACCATATACTCAAAGGACGGTACAATCTTGATAGGGAATTACATCCCCAAATTATGATCAATTTTTAAATCAGGCCTCCTCTCCTTTGGCCTAAGGAAATCATGCAACTCATTTGGAATCTTTGGCATATTCAATACCAAAAATATTATAAATTTAGAAGCAAAAATGTTTGAGAAACCACAAAACTAGATTTCTGCCCATGTCTATCCAAGAGAGGGATCCATGTTTGAATTGGCATATCTTCACCGTTCACCTTTCTTTTCAACTCCATATCATTACCAAAGAATTTTGCACCCTTGTATAAGAACATGTGCATAAATAAGGAGTACCACCAAAACCTCACTCCTATTTCATGATTCTTCAAAGCTACAAGACCCTTGTGTATCTCCTCTGACAAATAGGCAGCAAAATCATAGGAAGCATTGAGTGTTGGATGCTATATGTTGGTAGCAATATACATGGATGCAAGTGGCATGCTTGAGGTTGGATCAAATCCCAAAATTTGGAAAATGGAATAGAATTTTTTCTAGAAAGAGAGTTCAAAATATTTGATTGGAAAGGGTTCTATGTCAAATGGACCTAACATGATTTTGCTTCCTCCCTTTCTTGATGCCAAGAAGTGTGCTACTATTGAGACCTTAAATGTTGGTCTCACCTTCTCATATTCTACTCTTAACTTATTTTGATCAATCTCCTCCATCCCATCACTCCACTAGCTCAATTTGAAAACTTTTGTGAGTTCTTCTCTAGTAACCCAACCCATGTTCTTACCAGATTGTGTTCTAACGACCCTAACAGTAAGGTCATAGTTAGCTGCAATAGCTTTGAGGAGGTCTATATCTAGATACATATTGGGGACAATCAATTTACCCATATCTAACCTCCATGGATTGGAGATGGGAATGTGAGAATTTCTATTTTGAAACCAATATTGAAACAATGACCACCCTTTATATGGCAATGTGCCATCCTTGATGGCAAATCGTCTGTCAACTATGCCATCTTTCATAACTGGACCTTGAAACATGCACTGCCCTATGCACTTGTCATTTTTCAAGGGTTGCAATTGGTCTATTAGGTCTTAGACTAGGGGCCTCTTTTTAGGCTCAGAACCAGGGGGTTGGACTCTTGGTGTCATTTTACTTAACAAGCAATTCAAACTAGGGTTTCACATACTGCAACTAGGGCTTTAAGTTTAGGGCTAAAACTTGACGTAAAAGGGTGACCAATTTAAAACAATATAAATGAACATCAAACCTTAAAAGAAGGCCTAGAGCCCTACTCAAATTATAGAGACAACAATACCTATGGAAATTGCAAGGAATTGAGTATGAGAGACTTACTGGTTTGCTAATGTTGAAAAACCCTAATTTGTAGATGCCAAGAGCTCGAATCGGACAACTTTTGGATGCCTTAGAATGTGTTTGTGATCAAGATTGTGCTTTAAAACTAGCTTTTATGGTGAATAACTCCTTTAGTTTGATAGTAAAACATCAACTCCACCACGACTGCTCACTCGCATGAACCAAAATGGGTCCATGATGCCAATTTAACAACTTTAAATTGTGGTTGTTGATCTTATCACGATCTAGATTGATGTTCGTCCCAAATGGAGTTGAAGAAGTTTGAAAATATGACCTTTGTTGACTCAACATCTATCCGCTCATATTTTTTCCATGTGTGCACTCTCCTTGTTGGCTCCATGGCCCCACTACACTCTACAAGTCATGAGAGAATCCAGGTGTCAATCGCCCTCTAGCCCACTGGGGCTAACTCTAGCATAGATCAAAGGTAGCAGGCTAGCGGGCAATGACCCAGATCAACCCAATACATCTCAATATGTACACTTTGTTGCAATGTCGCCCTTGGTCTCCTCTTCCTATGGTAGGTGTGGGTCAGTGTGGTGCTTGGACTTTGTGACATGGTTTAACCACCTCTTGTGGATCTTGGATCTTGTATAAATCTGGTGGTTGTATCAAGCATTAATAGGTTGATCTTTTGGTGCAACGACAACTACCTATGCAACAATTGGTATTAGAGTTGAGGTCATAGGTTTGAACGCCTTGCTTACACTAGGGGAGATTGTTGCAAGGTGTTTCCCTTGGTCTCCTCTTCCTATGGTAGTCATGGACCGGCATGACACTTGGGCTTCATGACATGGTTTAGCCGCCTCCTGTGGATCTTAGATCTTATATAAATCTGGTGGTTGTATCAGACATTAATAGGTTGATCTTTTGGTGCAATGATAGCTGCCTGTGCAACACACCTTTTAATCTTCAGGCTTATGCTCGAGCTATTAACATTCTTTAATGATGGATGATCAAGATTAAAACATCTCGCTAAGGTTTTATGCATGTGCTCTAAAACCTCTTTAGTAGCTCATCTTTTAATGTTACTATAGTCGTTAGCAATATTTGATCAAATACTTCATGCTTTATAAAGTCCTTCGGATGATGCAGATAATGCCACATGTTACACGCCCGCCCGCCCTATGAGGAATGAGATCGACTCGTGGGTCCCCCATAGGCTGGCAGGGAACGACCAGGATTTAATCATTTCAATGCATCATAACTATTGATCTCTTTATCTTTCATCACTGCAACCTTGGTAGACTGGTAGGTTCTGCTAAGAGGAAGGACTAATGTCACGACGCTTGTTGGCCCGCTGAGTTTTTCCATGAATATTTAATTATCACGGGCTAGCGGGCAACTAATGAAATATAAGTGGTGGGCCACCCTGACCACGAGTGAAGTGTTTTATAAGGCACATGCATTTAGTGATGGCTTAAAATGGGTCATTAGCTAGGTTCAAAAGGGAAAAAGACAAGTATTTCATGAACCTAGACTTAGGAAGATACATAAAATATTTCAATATTTTTAGAAACACATGACTATAGAGATGGCTTAAATATTTTAAACGGGTAGCGATCGGTTGAGCTAGGCTATGGGGTTGATAAGTGAATGACATCAATGACATAAGTCATTACTCAAATGACCAGGAACATGGCAGAGGAAGTCATTGAATGATTATAAATTTTCAAAAGGTTTAGCAACACATGGTTTTTCAAGGGTTTAGGGCATAGAAAAAACCCTAAGACAGGCAAAACACAACCCTAAGACATAAAACAACATCCCAGAGCCAGAGAAATAGCCAAATAAGGATTTTATATCAATAGAACATAAATAAAATTAGGGGTTCCACCAATTGTATCATAAACTCATTCTCAGACACTTATATGGTAGATTATTTGTTCGTAAGATGCTCAACCTTATTTGTCTAGACTAGCACATAGGTATATTGTAACACCAATATTGGGATACCTTGTGTAGTGGGTATAGTTTTTTGTAATGCATTGTTTAGTGTTTCAATCATCAAGTCAACATCTTAGGGAAAACCCCCCTTGGTCTTGTAGAGCCAAAAGTGAAGGATGTATTACCCACCTCAATTATTGGTCCTTAGTTTCCCAATATGAAGATAGGATTGTGGTAATATTCCAAGTTTGAAACCCCTGACACTTGGAAGGTTATCAGACCTCAGCCTGATTTGGGGACTATAGCCCAGGTCACCAACAAGGTCTAATAATAAGTAGCAACTAAAACTCTAGTTTGAGAGCCAACGGTTTGGAAATGATCTTGTAGGAGGTATTCAACAAAGTGATAGGCCACAAATTATTGATATCCTCCAAGTCACTAATTTTAGGTATGAATTTGATATTATCTTTTTTGATTAAATTTCTTAATGACCCATTTTGCATAGCTTCAAGGTACATATTATGGTCACTCCCAACAATATCCCAAAAGGATTTGTAAAATTTACAAGGGAAGCCATCAAGACCAAGAGCCTTCCCATTAGCCATAGAGAAAACTACCTCCTTAAGATTGTCTTGGGTGAAGAGTTGGTCACAAAAAATGCATTGAGCATTCGAAACGTTGCAAGGCACAACCTCAAGGGATTTTTGTAAGGAAAGAAGCCTTACAGGGATGTATTCTTAGGCAACAAAAACTTTTTCATAGTGTCAAACAAAGGCTTGGAGAACATCATGTAATTCTTGGAAGAGTTAATGACCTTCATGAAATTTCTTAATGGTATGAAAGGTGTGGTGTAATGTCCCCTTTTCAGTAGCCACATTGAGGATCGTTTAGCCTTTATTTATTCCCCAAGGCTAAACAGGAGAAATAAGGGTAATTATTAAATTAATTATTTATAAAGTTATTTCAATAAATTAAAATCAAAAGATAACTTTATATTTAATTAATTTAATAAAGTGACTAAAATAAAATATTGTATCATAAAGTCATTTTAGGAAATAAAATAATATTATTTCTAGAAGCTTCCTAAAAGTCATTGAGAAATCTTTATAAGGAGTTGTTGGCCTAGCGTTTGAGCATGCTTATGTCTTGGATTATTCTATTCATACCAGTATGGTAGAAGCTTGAATGCTTTGCTTGTCTAAGGGTTTGAAGACTCTAGGATACCAGGTTTGGTTGTGAAAGATCAACCCTAGTTGGAGATTCTAGAGGAATCCATCCAGGGTTTCTACGGGTGCTTCATTAGAGAATTTTGGTAGGTACAATAGCTGATGTATTATTTCCCTACTAAAAAAGAAGTGATTGAAGGCAATAACTGGTTTATTATTGCAATTATTGAAGGATTTTGCAGGTTTGCAACAATTGGTTTATTGTTGCATTTGAGGAAGATATTTCTACTAGTTCGATATCAACAAATTTAATGGTCTAGGACCAAATTTGTAAAGCAAAGAAGATATTCGATTGCAAGAAAAATAATTTGTAGATTTCTATTGAATATTTTCAATCAAATAAGAAGTCAATTTGTGGAGAGAATAATTGAAGATTTTGAAGGTCATTTACAATCAATTGGAGATTTTGATTTGTGGAGGAGAAGTTTGAATATTTTAAAGGAGCAAATATCAATCACTATAGCAAATCAAATTTATTCCTTAGAGGACGGTTTTATTGAATAAAGTCATGATTCTCATAGGTGCAATTCTATTGCATCTGCTGGCTCGATTTTGGTGATAGGAGACATATAAAAATTCGTTTATGCTTAGGAAGAAGTCACAGCCTATCAAGGAGATCAAGCACTACAATTTTGGGCACAAAGGAATACGATTTTAGGTGAAGTCAATCTAGTTTATTGTTGTTGGAACCATTCCAACAAGAGCTTCGAATTAGGTTTTTTTCTATCAGTTGTAGCATTGCATTGTAATGGTATTTTCACCTCTTATAGTCACTAGTCTTTCATAGATGAATTCACTATCCTATAGGGATAATACTCATGTAATCTTGCATTTATATGTTAATCATATCAACATGTTATAGCGCTGCCCATAAGACTAAGTTCATCGTTATTTTGTATTGCAAAGCGTCTCTCATAAGGGGAAAAAATGATACTACAGTTAATTGAGCTTCAAAGTAGAAAATACAAGGAGTTGAAGTTTCATGCCAATTGTTTGTAAAAATGTCCTATTGTTGTAGTTGTGCATTAGATCAATTGCATTTCATTTACAGTCATTATATGATCTTGAAAAGTTAAAAAATATACATTGCATTGCTTTCTCTCTTCGTTTTAGTTATTAGTAGATTGCAATTAGATTCATCCATATTTATGATATCATCACATGCATTGGCAACACAAAAAGAAACCACAAGCAACAGTTGAAGAGTTTACAAGCAAAGTGTTTGACAAAATTCCTGTGTTGAAAACTAAAAAAATTAAGCCCAGGCAATTGAAGAGTTTACAAGCAAAGTGTTTCGATCTATAGGGAGACTATCTGTCCTCCATCCTTAGGCACCTTGGAGAGGTTTTCACCTTCAGATACATCCTTTATTTTTACCTTTTCACTTCAACAGGCACCTTTTGGTTTTCACCCGAAGACTTATTATTTTTATTTTTATTGTTTTCATTTTCACTTTTACGACTAGAGGACAGGACAACCTCACCAAAGTATCTTGCATAATTGAGTTCTATGATAAATCCAATCTTATTATCCCCCACTTGGTATTCCTTTGCGAAGTCCCATGAACTCAACAATTGCTTTGTCATTCTTGAAAGTGTCCAAACTTGGTGGTTCTTGTTGATCCCAATCTATGAGTTGTGGGTAGACAAGGGGTAAGCCATCATTGGTATTGTTAAGGGTCAGCGTGTAGGCAGATAGGGTAAAGATAGAAGTAGAGTCATCAGGTTCCCAAGAGGTGGAATCGATGGTTTCCCAAAAGTGTTTGATCCATTCTTCTCCTTTCAAAGGGACCCTTGGATGGGGACTTGGCGGGTTTTGCGAGGAACCAATTGTAAGTATTTGATTGAATGTTTCTTTAATTTAAGGGGAGGCTCATCAAGTTCTCCAAACAGTTTATCAAGGTCCATGAAAGTAGTGGAGGATAGGGAATCCAATTTATACTCGTTGGAATCAACATCAAAATCCCAAGAATCCTTGTATGTCTCGATCTTGTATGAAGTATCAACGACCTCACTCGAAGATAACCCGATACCCCAAATAGTCACTTTTACTGGTACAAACTCCAACCCTTGATTCTTTAGTAATTTTGGAGGTTGTAAGGCTCCAATACTCCTTGTTTATTTAGGCCAAGGTCATTGTGTCCATCATATCCTTGTCGTTTCATCATTAGGAACCCTTTTGGATACCACTCAACTAGCAATTTCTTAGTTTTAGTGTCCTCCTCTTCTCTGTACAACCTTGTGAGAATGGCTAGTTCCCCCCATTTAGTGAAAGTAGTAGGGAGATTATGGATAATGACTTTAGGCTGCATGGGAGGCGGTTTGCCATAAGACTTTGGTGATTTGGGTAATTTTCCAATGAAAAAGAGACTCTTCATGTTACATGCTCTGCATCCTCTATCTTTAATTTGGATCTTTGTTGTGGAAGGTGTGGTGAATGAGGTGGATGATTTGACAAGGGTAGATGGGTCAATGTAGTGAGATGAAGTGGTGGATGAAGTGGAAGATGAGGCCTCTCGATTGATGGGCACTTGACGTTCAACAATTCCTTTTAGGTTTGTGCAATATTGAAAAGGATCAGGGTTGCCTAGAATAGTAATTTCAGTTCCATTGTACGAGAACTTGAGGCATTTATGGTAGGTGGTTTGATTTCCCTCATGGCATGAATCCATGGGTGGCCAAGGAGAAGATTGTAGTGTAAATCTAGATCCAAGATATGCAATATTGTGTTTTGTATTGCTAGCCCAACTCTTACAAGAAGTGAAATTACGCCTTCAGATGAATGCTTAACATCATCGTAAGCTTGAATCACAATTTACTTGGTTTGGTCTATGCAATTCTTAGAGTATCCCAATGCTTTCACCAATTTTAGTGAAAAAATGTTCAGACTTGCTCCACTGTCTACTAGGACTCGTTTGATCTTGTGTTTATTAATGCATACCTTGAGGTGTAAGGCATTGTTATGATCAGACTTTTTTTTGGAAAAGTCTTGCTCAAAGAAGGTGACATGGTGTGGCATAGCTAGGTATCAAATCATGGCCTTAAATTCATTGACATCTAGGTTAGCGGGGTACAAATGCTTCTTGCAATGCTTTATCCAGGATAGCTCTTTGTTGTGGTGATATTTGAAGGAGCTCCAAAATGGAAATCTGTGTGGGAGTCTTCCCTAGCTGATCTTGGAGATTATATTGGTTCTTAAGCTAGGGATTGGAAGAAGGTACTGAAATGGTTATCTTGGTTCGGTGGGTGGTAACAACACATTATGAGCTTGGCTTGTTTATGGTAATGGCGGCAATGCAATCCTCAAAGGGTCTAATGTTAAGGATAATAGTGTTGTAATCATGTTTGACGATGGCATAACTCGTGTTATTACTATTCCCTGAACTGGAGGCTTTTCCTTTGTCATGGTCTTGCAAGGGACTTTTAAATATGGTGTTATCAACATTTGTTTTGCCTTCTGAATCACCTATCGAAATGGTTCCATTTTCAATAAGGTCTTAAATGATATTCTTGAGTGTCCAACATCTAGCTATTTTGTGTCCTTTCCCACGATGATAGTCATAGTATTCATCTTCTTTCCACCAATCAGGTTTGGTTAATGAAGGTTCATAATTTTTTATGTCTAGTAGTGTGATGACATTAGATTGCAAAAGTTGTTTTAGGACTGATTCAATAGGTTCACCAAATTGGGTATATGTTCTTTTGATACAAGGAGGACCTCTTTGTTGTTGATTGCTTTGGACTACGTTTAATGTTTGGTTTTGACCTTGTGTTTTGGTGTTTGATGTATTTGATGAGGAAGGGCATTTAATACGAATGGTTGGACCTTTGGTTATCACTTTGGCATCAATAACTCCATCATTTGTGAAATTCTTATTTCGGGACCAGTATTTGCTTTTGTCATTATTGGGTTTTGGATTCTTCTTATTTACATTGACTAGTCCTTTTTTGACAAGACCTTTTTCAATAAGGAAACCCTTCTCAAGGATCTCATCAAAAGTTGTGCAACATTGGATTTGTAGATTACTCATCATTTCCTTACCAAGGTTCTCAACAAACATGGTGACCAATTGTTTCTAGGGAATGTGACAAGGGAACTTGCTAACCAAACCTTGGCATCTCTAGTAAAATGAGGTAAGTGATTCCTCTTCTTGTTTGGTTGTGCTTAATGTTGCAAGGGTGACATCATTTTTAATGTTGAAGGCAAAGTGATTAATGAATTTATCAGCCAATTCATCCCATGTTCTAATCCCTGGAGGAAGATGTGCAAACTAGTCTAGGGTTGGCCCTGTGAGGCTCCCGGGAAATAGTCTCATCAAATAGGTAGAATTATATTAGACTTCCATACATGACATGTTAAATTCTTGAATGTTTTCTATTGGATCCCCTGTCCCCTTATACTTAGGCAAAGGTGGTGTCGTGAAATGAGAGGGAAAGGGTGGCATGTACAAATTTCTATCAAATGGAAAGGGGCATAATTCCTCCATGGAATAGGTCTTCTTGTTGGTCCCTAATTGTATTTTTTCCATTTGCTGTTGGAGGGCCTATATTTGTTGCATCAAAGTATTTGCAAAAGATGGTGTTGCATTGGTTTTATTTGCTATGATGTTGGTGTGAAGGTCATATGTCAGATTTGGCTTAGGATTGGTATTTTGAGGCATGGGACCTTGGTTACCATGCTGATGTGTGTTGCTTTGGTTTGAAATAAATTTGGCATTTAGGTTTGTCCCAAAAGTCATGTTTGCATTTGGTATAGCATTTTGGAATTGGGGTGTAGACCCTTGATTTGTTCCTTGGATTTGAAAGGTTGGTCATTGATTTGCATTTTGGAAAGATGGTGTAGGTCCTTGATTTGCATTTTGGAGTAATGGGATAGGTCCTTAATTAATGTTTGAGAATGTAGGTCCTTGCAATGTAATAGCGGGCCCTTGGTTGGTGTTTTGATTCGGTACTCTTCGTGAGGAAATGCGAACCTCTTTAGATTTATTTGGTGGATGTTGATTTGATGAAGGGGTGCTTTGAAATTGGAATGAAGGACCTTGGTTTGTGTTTTGAAGTGTAGGTAGAGGACCTTGATTTGTATTTTGGAGTAAATGTGTGGGACCTTGTGACATAGGACCTTGATTTGTGTTTTGGAAAAGGGGATTTGTGAAGGTCTTACCCATGGAATTTAACGAACTTCCAAATGTGAAATTTTGTCCTTGTGTAGTAGTATGGGTCACCTTATTTCCAAATGTGGAGATGCTAGGGATGTGTGTGGTAGTGGTGGTCATGTGTGTAGTTGCCCCAAGTGGTATAGTTGACATTTGTTGTGAAGAGGGCATGCCAAATGCAAATGGATTTTGGGTATCTTCTTCTATAATGGTTGAGACATCAAAAACTTGAGGGAGTTTGCACCCTTTTTCGCTAGTGCATAAAAGAATCTAGTAGGGTCAGAACCAACAACTTGATCAACCATGCTTAACACTCTTGGATCTTGGTAAGCTTTTTCAATTTCTTCTAGAGTCAATCTCTTCTTGAATTCTTCTAGACTTAGATCATCCAATGTAGGTTCTATGTGTGGTGTCTCTCTTTGAGGTGTGAATTGATTTGAATTTTTCCCAAGGGTGGTGTCATGAAAAGGGTCATTTGAGAAATCCATGTCCTTTCTTTTGGTTTGTGACCTTGTTTCAACCATGTGAGACTTGCAAGTGGGAAGTTAATGCAAAGTTGTTATGAAGCTGAACTATGTTTTTGGGATTTTTTGAACAGAAGGACGCAAGGTGATTATGAAAGAGTATGAAACTAATGGATGCTAAGGATATCAAAGGTTGATTAAATGATGACCAAGGATAATGATAAGATGTTAAGCCAATGATCAAAGGTAATAGTGCAATTAAGGTTAAGATGGAATTAAGCTATGTTTTTGTGTTTTTTTTGGGGATATGAAGGTGCAAAATGAAAGTGCAAGTTAAATACAAGACTAAGGATTGATAGGATGGTAATTAAAGCTATGGTCAAAAGGGGTGATATGAATCCTATGGTAATTCTAAGGATACAAATCCTAAAATTTTGAGACAAAGGATGGCAACCAAGCTAATGCAGGTCCAAGATAACAAACCCAAATGTCATTGACCTTTGTGATAATCAAGATGATAATTTTGACAAGGTGGAGTCTAGGCTAGGACACAAGCTTGAGACTCAAATTTTACCAAGGTGATAATGACAAAGGTTGATAAAATGAAGGATGAAGGTTAGTGACAAATTGGATATGCAACCAAGGACTATCCAAAAGCTTAGTAGTCTTCCTATGTCAAAAATTTGAAAGGGAGATGCAACCTAAGGTTTTAGTTTAATTTATGCAATGCAAAGGATGGGGGAGGTAATCTATAATGCAATGTGATCCTAAATGACAATACTGGAGTGAGCTGGTAAAGGCTTGCAAGTCTTTGGTTTATCAATCAGGGTCACTGTAAAATGAATTGATTAGATTTTAGACAAGGATCTTGATTGTTTATGGTTATTAGGCAGTTGTGACACTATTTTCTGCAAATGCGTCATTTCAGGTTGTGGGTTTCCAAAGTATAGTTGTGGCTTTGTTTTCTATAAATATGGTTCAGTGTAATAGTTGCAGTTTTCTAGTGATCAATTATGGTTCAAAATATCAGTTGCAGGTCTGTTCTTGACAGTTGTGGTTCACAAAGTGCTAATTTTATAGTTTTAATAGTTTTGACCTATTTTTTGAGTGGATTTTGACTGATTTTGATGAATTTTGATTAGAAAACATATAATATAGTCACAAACACTTGTTTTTGGTCTGGTTTTGGATGTGATTTTTTTTTTTTTCAAAATAAAATAGACATAGAAAACAATGCAAAATCCCTATGGTTGGCAAGGAAACCATTGGTTGATATCCGCACTTGGATTTCTCCAGCCACTTAAACAAGGTGGACAACTAGAGACTTGGTGGCACTGGCTCCCATCCACAACACTCACTTCTTAGGCTCACCAAGTCTCATTCCCCAAAGAGGAATTCTTGTCTCTACACATGCTTAGTGAAGACGTGGGGCGCCTTTAGAGGTTCAACCTCCTATGATCAACGAGCGTATAAAAGGGTTTTTTGCCACTAACACAAAATGGTTCTTAGTAAGGGCATTTATTCAAGGTGGCCATACATGTGGCAAGATTAGCTCAAGACTATGTTTAGTCAAGAGGCCTTTCAATCCCTTCCTAGGAAAGGACTTTTGATGTAGCTCACAGGGCTACTAAGGGTGGCACTCGTCGGTATGACACATCCACACTTGTTGCTAAATGACTTTCGTTAAGAAGCACTTTTCTTATATAGTGGTTCAGAAGAGCTTAGCCTTAGCTTGTTACCATTTGGGTTGTTCCCACCTTTCAAAGTGGGTTGGTAGGCCCTCTAAAAAAGGTACACAATAGCGAGGAAGTACGTTGTTTTTTATCTTCCAGATCGCACAAAGTGCATGGAGAGAGCATACACAAACGTCTTCACCTCACACTCACATGGTGTTCATTTTAAGCCCAAAATCCAAATGTGGGGTGTGATTATACAAATTCCGAAGAAATGCTTTTGATCCTCAAGATCGTAAAATGGCACAAGAGGAGAGCATATGCACTCTGTGACAGTTTGCAAACCACCAAACACAAAAGACAATTGTAAATTTTAACCCTTTGCTTATTATTTGAAGACACTCAGATTCATTTTTATACCAATGATGTTTGATGCAATTTCATTTTAATGCCCATGAGTGAAAGAATGCATTTTGTTTTTCTTTTTAAATCCTTATGAGTGAGATATGCAAGTTTGTTTTACCCATCCTTATGCAAGTTGTAGTTGTGGAAAACAAACAAAATGAAATTGCTTAAATCTAAACTAATAAAGAGCTCAATTTTTTTGTTGTTTCTAAAGAAACAATTTTTTAGAACTCCTTGGATTCCAAAGCCACATGTTGAAAAGAGGTTGTTAGAACACAAAAACCCTAACCTACTTGAAAACCCAAAAGAAAAATTGAAAGCAAACAAAAAACAAAAAAAATTATACCCAACATGCAGTTGCATTGTTCAAGACTTCAGATGCGTCACACTAGAACAATTGTGTCACAATTTTGAATTCAAATTTCCCGCCCACCAATGCATCATTGTTTTTCCATAGATGTGTCGTTCTTTTGAATCTAATTACCCTCCAAACAATTGTATCGGTATTCTTAGCAGATGCGTTGTTTCTGAGTAGTTACGTCATTTCATATGGAAAACCTGTAAAAATAAAAAGAAAGCCATAAGGATCCTGCAAAATCTCGTCTTCACATCGGGTTCACCAATGTAAGATGGGGAAAATCAAGCTAGCCTAGATAATAGTGACAACCACAACACTTCTAAGCTAATAACCCAATCTAAACAAGATAAAGCAATCAAATGAAGAGAGCAAAATGAAAACAAAGAAACAAAGCACCCCCCATTGAAGTTGAATCACTTCTCTCGTCTCTCCCATTTCTTCTTTTGCAAATATGCCCTCAAATTTATACTAGACTTGTGCAAATACCTACAAATTGTAAGCAAGAAAGTTAGAGATAAGTGGATGTTAAGGCAAAAATGGAGGAGAAAGGCTTCTCTTATAGACAACCATTTGAATGGACAGATGAGATCAATCTTCTAAAAAGATTCCAAGATCGACAAACGAGGTTGCATGCAACATAGGAAATGGGAGGTTACAAAACAGACGGTCAAGATTGAGAAGAGACTAGAGTGAATCAATGACTGAGATTAGAAAATGAGGTAGTGGAGGGAGAATATGGAAGAATTAAAAATTGAAAATAGTTAATTCATGAGAAGGAATATCTAGACAAGTGGAGGCCTAAATAATTTATTCAAATTAATTCAAATTATTTATTTGAAGAAAAAGGCAAGTGGGAGAAAATGGTCATTTAATTAAAATAATTTGTGGAATCAGTTTTAATTAAATGGGAAAATGGGCATAAGAATAGTTCTATTTATTTCAAAAAGGGGTAAAATTTTATTGGAAAACGAATAACCCATAGACATCAGTACAAACCCCGAGACTAACACGTAGAAAATGGAAAAAAAATTAGGCCGACTCTAGTTTCATCACCCAGCATCTCAAGAAGAATCCTTCTAGAGTCTCGATTGCTAGTCTTGGGGAAACATGTTCCACCCCCTAACCTTCCAATCATCCATTTCAAAACATTTAGCTAAACAATTAGTCGCTCTTATTCCATTCCCTCTTGGGATATGGAATTTAACATAATCATCTCCATCACAGAGCTAACTTGCAGAATCTATTGCACCACCTCAGCCAAACGCCAGCTAACATCATCAATCTTTTATTCCTTAAGCAAGTTGATCAAGACCTGAGAGTCAGATTCACAAATAACCTTGCGCCACCCCCGAGCATAAGCCTATTTCATAGCGTAAATAATAGCCAGGCCTTCCATATTGTTGATAGTCTAAAGACCTTCAAATAGAAAGAGAAAACCATCATTCAAGAATCTCTCACAACTCCTCCAATTCCCCAAATGACCTGATTTCTCTAGAAGAACCATCCACAGTTAATTTTTCAAAAGTCACCGGCGGGGGAAACTCCACCTCCTCACCCTTTGACTTTGCTTCATTACATGCCTTCTGGGCAAGCAGACCTAAGATAACCCTTGAATACCTAATCGACCAATCATCTCAACATCCTCTCTCTCCAAAGGCAACACAACCTCACATTTGGCCTCCACCATCTCCTGGATCATACCCATTATTCAAAACCAAACCTGTTAAAACCACAAGTTTTCACCTCGAAAAATCCTCCTATTCCTTTCCAACCAAACCTGCCACAACAAAAAGATGGGTCCAACATACCATATGTCTTGCAAGAAAACAGTCGAGGAGGGGGGTCTCCCCAGGCTTCCCCAAAAGTCCACCAAGGAAGAAGCATGAACACAAGGGCTTTTCCAGACACCCCACCAGAAATGTCAGAGCCGTAAAGTGAAGGAACAACGGAAGAACAAGTGCTCAAAGTCCTCCTTGGCATCCCCACAAAGTACACATCTAGACGGACCCAAAAAACCTCTCTTCCAAACATTATCCCAAGTCAAGCACCGATTCCAAGCCAAAATCCAAATAAAGCAGCTACACTTCGGCCAAGAGATTTTATTCCAAACTTTCTTCCACCACTGAACCTCCCCCCCTTCCAACCGCTGAGAGAGCAACACCTGATATCCAGAAGCGACAGAGTAAGCCCCTTTTGGGTTAGGAGACCAGGAGAGCACATCCTTAGCCACAAGGGAACTACAACTCCTGCGGGAAAGAATGTTATGAAGCTCAACACACTCCTCCACCATACCATTAATCGGCCATTCATCCGAAGTCTTCCATTCTGCCACCACCAGCTGCCCTTGATAAGAGAGGGATTTAAAGTCACTCACCTTGGTCCATCCCCCTTCACAAAATCTCTGGCTCAAGGTCAAAAAATGTGGATACTGAAGGACAATTGGGGAGTATCCATCCCAAGAGTCATGCCAGAAATGCGCCTCAGTCCCACTTTTACAAATCTAGAATAAGCCATCTTTAACGAGCGCAACCCCTTTCCTAAGAGTATTCCAAATCGCCGATCCCTTCCCCATCAAA
>VDFB02221486.1:0-14065 GCA_007258455.2 Sequoia sempervirens | reverse complement strand
ACCAATCCACTCAATCACAATCATTCCAATCAAATCAATTTTTCAATTCAATCAGTCGATTATCTAATCAAATCACTTCAACCTAAATCATTCCAATCACATCAATTCTTCTATTCAATTTATCACATCCTATCATCCAATCAATCATCATATCATTACAAATAGTTTCTTCAAATCAATCAAATCATCTTCAATCATTCCAAGCATTAATCTAAATGCAAGTCCATCCTTAATCCATACCAATCAAGTCAATCAATTTTGTCAAATTATCCAATCACATCCTTTGGTCTTGATCCTAATCTTGTCGTAAACCAAATCAACCAATCAACCAATCAATTATCATCATCCTTGTGTTGCTCTAGGGATATATCACTTCCCAACAATGACAACACTATCATCATCATCAATCAATCAATCAATGGTTTACAGCTTGACAGGGGCAATACCTTGTTTGTTTTTGTATCATTTGTGCATGCATGCTTGCTTGCTTGTGTGTTTTATCATTTTATCTTACATTTGTATCAAATTTTTATCATTCTAGCTAATATTCATATCTTGTGTATGTTGGAGTAGCTTTTTGCACTATCCTTTGCATCTAAGGTCATATCATACCTTTTGTGCATTAGGACTTTAATGCTCTAAGTCTATTTCCTCATACGTCTAGACAAGGTTGTATTATGCTGGGGCACAAGACACATCATCACCTTGGTCCTTATATCTTGGTGCATAACGTCTAGTGCTATATCAAACATCATGGTTGCTCATCTTTCATTGCAGCATAATGTATCATTCATCTCCTTCATCCACTTTCTATCTTGCATCATCCTATCTATCCTTATCATTTCATTTCGAGAGTATACCAGAGCTTGTCCAACCTTAAACATATCAGGAAATTTTATTTTTCTTTTGAAGCTAAATGCTTTCACACATCACTTCAAAGAGGGGCAAATGTATACACATAAAAATGGTCATGTCTATAATCCCGGCAATTAATTAAATATTTATTATTTAATTAACTTATCTAAAAGTCCTCTACATATGATTAAATTTAATTAATTTAATTATATTGTTCATTCATCTTATTTCTCTTCCATAATTAAATAAATTTATTTTATTTAATTATTTTCATATGTCCACTTAATTTAAATAAATACATTCTATTTATTTAAATTAATTATCATGTTTTGAATTTAAAATTAAATCTTTTATTTAATTAAATTTAAATATCCTTTTCTTCTATTTTAATTCTTCTTCTAATTAATTAAATGTTTCATTTAATTAATTTCATAAAAGTGATTTAATTAAATAGATCTTATTTAATTAAAAAATATCTTATGCTTTCTTTCCAAATCACAATTAGGTATTTTATTTAATTGTGCAATCTTCTCATATCATAATTAAATATTTTATTTAATTATGAGATCTTTTTGCTTTTTTCAATAAAACTTGATTAAAGCTTTATTCTTATCACCAACTTTCTTCTGCTTTTAAAAGCTTAATTAAATATTTTATTTAATTAAGAAAAGCTGAATATCCTCCACAAGTAAATAATTGATTTTTTTAATTAATTATTTATTAGCTTTAAATCTTTCTTTTATTCTTTTAAAGAAAGATGATTTCTTATCTTCTTATCTTTTCCCTCTTTCTTAAAAATGGAAAAATCTTGTTTTTAGGTTTCTTCTATTTTCTCTTCAGTTTCATCCATCTTCAGCCGTTTGATCTGTCAAGAATTATCATAGCCATTGATCATATCAACCAATCAGAAGCTTTTGAAAAATCTATAAAAACAACCTCTCACAATTCATTTAGGGGGTTGATTCTTAAGCATCCTCACTCTGTCAAAATCATTCTGGAATCTTCCATCTTTCATCCATCATTCTCTTTTTTTGAACCTTCACTATATCGTTATGCTGCCGAAGTGAGCAACCAACATTTCTCAAAATCTCATTCTTTAGGAAGACAGTTTGTTGAACCTAGCCTACAATCTGAG
Source organism: Sequoia sempervirens (assembly GCA_007258455.2). Lineage (NCBI taxonomy): Eukaryota > Viridiplantae > Streptophyta > Pinopsida > Cupressales > Cupressaceae > Sequoia > Sequoia sempervirens. The sequence continues at coordinate 12,075 of VDFB02221486.1, read as the reverse complement.
AACACAAAGCTGGAATGCGACAAAAACACTAAAGATAGAGGACAATAGGACGACAATGGAAGCAGGATACTGAGTTTGTACTTCTTTACTCTTTATATTTTGTTTTGATATAATGTCCTATTGGTGTGTTTGAATAGTTATCTTCATTTACGCACTTATTTTCATACACACACAATGCATGGAGGCTACAGGTAGAAGATGGGAAAAACTTTACTACCCCTCATCTTCTACATGACTTTGGTTCTCAAAAGGGATAAGTACATTTTGTATCTTACAGCTCCCTTTTCCCCAGCATGGTTGGCCAAGTGAATCCCTTGCGTTTATTTTTAGAGCCACATTTGTATTACATTTTTACCAGCAAAAGCTTATAATCACATAGTGAAAGTACATCTAGGGTTTCTTATATTTTCATTAGTGAAAGTGCATATAGGTTGCATTTTTTTCTTTCTTGAATCATTTTATCTCATTGAAAAAATGAAAAGTACATTATCAATCATTCTAATTGCATTTAGAAACATTATTATTGCATTGAAAATTGAAAAAATGCATTCAACTTTTCATCTAATTGCTTTTCATTAGTTACTTTTTCTTGCATTCATTTTTCCACTTTTTTTGTTTCTAAACATTAGGTCCCTGGGTAGGTAACCTAGGAACACTATTATCAACTCATATTTTGCTATTTTTCTAGAAAAAACCTTTGCTAGGATTAAAAAATTTCTTCCTTATTGGTGTCTTAGTCCCTTTGACCTCTAAATTTTATTAGTAGGACCAATACACCCTTGTTGGTGTCTTAGTCCCTGTGGAGTTTGAGGTTGCAATTTTCAGGGTTAAAGAGTGATTTTTTGTGCTTTTGTTTGTTGTAGTTACTTTGCTGTTTCAATCTATCAAATTACTATTTTATGCATTTTCATAGTTCATGTTTACAATTCATTGATAAATATAGATTATTGCACTTTCATTCTATTAGATGTAGACTTCATTTTACATTCATTACAAAAAACAAAAACATCAAAAGAAACAAACAAAAATGGTTAACCTTAGCATATCATTTAAACCATTTAGTAGATATGACTTTGACATGTTAGATGAAGCCCTCGACGAATTCATCTCACCTAGGTCATCCACTAAATCTTTGAAAGAAGAGGATGCAAGCATCAATAATCATGATAATCATAATTGTTCTTCTCCCGATATCTCTCCTATTGGTGATGAAGGTATCTTGGTGAAAGAAAATATAATCACTAAAGATCATGAAAGTCTTGTTGTTTGTCTTCCTCCCCCTTGGAAAGATATTATGATACACAAAGCTAAAATCATGGCCACTACTTTACCTAGTCTCCATTCATCTCCCAACACCTCCCCTACTTGTGAAAATGCTTTAGTGAATAAGGATACAATTGTGAATGATCATGACAAACACATTTGTGTGGAGGATATGTTGATGTTAAGGGATCCAATAATTGAGAACTATGATAATCCTACCTCTCCTAGACTTGGTAATACATTATAGGAAATGGGGTTATAATTATACATAATCATGACAATCAAACCTTTCCTTCTCCTAATATCTCTACTAGACATGAAGAAGATAGTTTAGTATTAGAAGATATCCTTATTGAGACTCATGAGAATCTTATCCCTCCTTTTCCTAATGCCCCTACCATTTGGGAAGACCTATTTGAAAAAAAAAATTAATCATTGGTAAACATGAAACTCATAGTTATCATTCTCTTGATGCCTCTCCTATGTACGATGAAGCCACTTTACAAAATCTAACTAGGAAATGTGATGAACCTATTGTTTGTCACTTTCCTAAAAGCTCCCCTACTAAGGTAGGTATTATGGAACAAGAGAAATTTGAGACCTTAGAGAAAAAAGGATGAAATTATGGACAACAATCAAATTTCCCACTCTACTAATATCTCTCCTATTTATGACAATTATACTTTTGTGTTAGAAGATCCAATTGATGAGATTTCTAAGATTTCTATCTTCCTCTCTTCCCCTAGGAAAATATTATTTAACAAGGAAATTCCATCATTGATACATAAGAAAATCTAACCATTGATAATCCTATCATTTGTGATGAAGTTATTTTAGAAGATCCCACCTTTGAATGTCATGAACATCTTATTTTCACTCCCTTAAATAATCTCCTACTAGGGAAGGTATCATGGTGTAAGAAAACAACAACATTGACACACCTCTTTCAAACGATAATAATATGGCTTCCTTAGATGAAGATGATGAAGTGAAATTAGACTCTTCTTCACTAAGAGATCATGAAACTATAGATAAGGCTTTTGAAATTATGCACATTAGATATCCCTTAACACCAACCACACATGTTGAACCCATACAAGAGACAAAAAAACAAAAACAAATTTAAGAAGCCACAAGGTTATTGGAAGATGCTTTGAAAACCTTTGATTTCATACCAATATTCATGGGAGAATACAAGATCATAATAAAAGAGTCTAAAAATGGAAAAGAGAAACTGGTAATGGCAATACAAAATTCAAAAACATTCACTTCAACCACTTTAGAAGAAACGGCAACATACAAGATAAACTTTGATGAAGTTGAACAACCACCAAACCAAAAAGATGTGAAAAAATTTATGGAAGAGGTTTTGAACTTATCAAGCAACTTGGGAAAGAATTTGATGCTATAGAACAAGGTATCCATTTCCCTATAAAGCCTAAAATGCAAGAAATGACTAATGATCTTGTTTATTTCCCCTCAAAACAAAAGCCTTCATTCAATGTCAACACTATCACAAAATATTCTTCCAAGACAACTTTAACTTTGATACATCCAAAACTGATAGATATCTCATTAAATGTGTATCAAGTTGAAACTTTGTTTACTAATCATAATAAATAACCTTAGTTCCTGCTCCTTTCCATGTAATAGTTGTAGTCTGATCATAGCACACTCACTATTTCTTGTTTTACATTCATTGTACGTCATTCCCTTTTTGCAAGGAGCAACATATCATCATCCATTCCCCGCTCACCCTTATCCTGCACTAAGTGGGGGCAATGGGTTAGGAATCCTTGTCCTCATATGGGACTTGTCATTGTCTCTTTTGGCTAGTTGAATGCCTTCCATATACGTATAAGAGTAAGCTTGGGATGTGGACAACATGCCTTAAGTTGACTCGCATGTGACATAATTATTCATGACGTAGCTTATCAGAAATATATGACTTGTCATAGGGCTTTCCAAATAAGCTCTGATGTTTTATTTATTGGTAACATTTATCATATGCTACTTTAAAGTAATTTCCCACATCATGGTGTTTAGCAATTTCTTTAAGTGGGGGCATACATTGGCATTATTTTGGCATGATTTCATTTGCATTTTTCTTTGTTTCATGTTCCTTGATGTGATTTTCTTAGTTCATGTGCGATGTGTTTTCCTCTTTGTGGTGACATTGGGAGTAATTTCCTTCAAGAGCTTGATCTATCTCAACATATTACATTCCTCTTAGTGGTGATGCAACACACTGCATTCCCTAAGTTGTGAATCTTTTATCCTTTGATTGGTCCTCTCTTGGAGACATTAAGAATGATGTACCCTAAGATTAAGACCTCACATGAACTAAGCAAAATACCTTCGAACATCCCTCTTTCCTATTGTGTGCATTTTTCTTTTTCTTCCTTATTAAATTCATGGAGATATGGCTTTGATATGGCTCCCTAGGGCTCACCTAGTGAACAACTAGCTTCACTAGCCCTTGTGAGTGTGCACTTTATTTGCATAGTGGATAGTGCATTCCACTTGTAAACATCTTTTGGAAAAATTGCCTAGACCTAGTCCATAGTGTGTTGGATAGCTAGTCAAAGCTTGATCCATTGCATTTTTCTTTTTCCTTTTTCTATTTCTTTGATGGTGTATGTTTGCAATCTAGTCATGGCTTTATATATCATCCACAAGTGTGTTCCTTTGTACCTATGTTAGTCTATTATAGGATCTTGATCCTAGGGTCTTGGCCACCCTCTTGGTTATTGTCATCCTATCTTACTAGCATTTGTACATTTGAACCCCTCTTGATTGCATGGTTGGCAAACTTTAGTGTGAGTTTGAAGCAAGTTCACACTCTCACTAAAGTGGGGGCTAAATGTACTGTAGGAAAATGCATACCTTTGCATTTTCACACTTGTTTGGGCCTTCCTTGCATTATTTATCCTTATTTATGTCTTAATTGGTCCTATTTTGCATCCAAAATCCTAATAAACGATATCTTTTTTATGGCTATTCCTAACAAACATCAAAAGGGAAATGTTAATTTAATGATTATCGATGTGTATCAATTATTTTTGGGTCAGGACTAAGATGCCACCTAGGGTTTGTTTTTCTTCCAAAGGTCTTAAGACCCTAATTTTAAGTGCACCTTAAATGGGCCCCCTTTTGGAGTTTGTGCCCCGAGTTTCATGCCTCAAGACTAAGATGCCACCTAGGGCATCATAGTCCCCCTTAAGGTAACTTTGAGATTTAATTTCAAATATTGGAGGGATTCAACCTCCTTTAAATAATGAATTCATATGTTAGCTTGTTGTGGTGTAATTTTAGGATATTAAGCATAGATAAGTATAATACAAGGTTCCTTCTCTCATTTTCAAATACCTAGCAATCTAACAAGCATCCAAGCATCCAAGGACTTGTGCCTTCAAGAGGAATTCATCAAGAATTTGGATCCATCATCAAGATTCAAGCATCATATCAAGGATATTCTTCCATCATGTGTGTTTTTGAGCTAACATTTGTGATGTAGGGTTTTGATTCAAGTATGTAATTCAAGTCAAGATCTATCAAGCACAATTTCAATTCAAGATCTACATCCAAGCTAGCCACTTCACACAATTATGCAGATTTCATAACAAGGGTTTGACTTAGGTTGAAGACTTGAAGATCATTTGAAGTGAAAAGTTGCAAAGTTGCATTGCAAAGTTGTCATATTCATGGAAACTCAACTACATGATAGATCTAAAATTTTTAGAACCTAAGATTAGAGAAGAAGAAAGTGTGGAAATTGAGCCTAAGGATCACATTTGAAGATTTTAGAAATTCATATTGGGACTAATTCTCCACCTAGGGTGTCTTAGTCCTCTAAGTGGAACTTTGTAGAGATTCTTTTGGATCCTATTCTGACATCTGAAGATTCCACATTTCCCCCAAAAAATAGCAATGGGACTAAGACAACAATAAGGGCGTCTTAGTCCTCCTTGACATATTTTGATAACATTTTTGCATTTTCAGGATCTTCATCACATTTCCATACTTCCTAGGTACACATACCCTAACTTGTTACTTAATTTCATCATTTTCCCTCTTTATTTGGCTTGCATTACTAGCTTTTGTGAATTGAATGTTATAGTGTCTTTTCCAAGTTTTTGCTTGGTAATGAACCCCTTAAAGCTTAAAGAACCCCCTCCTAGGTCTTCCTTGTTGAGAATTGACTCACCCTTTGGGTTGATAGTCAATCCAATTTGGGAACCTAGGACATATTTTAGTGACAATAGGAGAATAGTGGTGCAACAACATCACCATTTTCATATTGTTCAACAATATAATCAATAGCCCCCCCATAGGAGGAAAATAGAGAGACTATATAGCCCCCCCAGAATATGAGATCACCTATAAAAATGGTAAGTCTCTGAAGAGAAAAAAAGATTCAATGTCGACAAACTTGTCTCCCATTCAGAAGAAACAAAACCAAGTAGAAATGTAGGTTCATGCATCCCATTCTAGATAGGAATTGAAGGAAGGAAGAAAGAATATGGATGATGATGTCTCTAAAAACTGCTCAAATGTCTCCTTTCCTACAAAGGATGAAGATGCCACAATCAATGAAGAAGGTGACAAACAAAGACTATACAAAAAATTGATGTTGAACAAGATCTAAAGACTGCAATACAATGATCCTTCCACTGAAGGAATAGATGGAGACTAGATTCCCCCTCGGAATGAAGTGTCCTCAAAACCACTGAAATAAGTCTGAAGCAACAAAGGTGTCCAAACCACATGTCTCCCACTAGGAAGAAGCAAATCCAATGGTGGATGCTAAAGAAACTCCAACTCCATAATTAAATGGAAGGGAAGAATTCCGATATAGGAAATATCTAAAGAGAAAACAAGTGCCTCCAAGGTAGTCTCAAGATCCCTAATCAAGGTTGAGACAAAGGAATGTGGAGACTCAATAAAACCCTACAAGATAGGATCTGAATACAAGAGAGATATCCCCTCAAGAGTGTCTTCCAAACCTATAGAAATAGCCAAGTTTGCAATACCTGAAACAAATCCATCATGCGATGCCAAGTCTAGAAAACTAAATGTGTCCTGATGAATAGAAATGATGGAAGCCTCAATCAATGACTCTAGACAAGGAATCACTCAATGTGAAGGGGTATCAATAGCCTTTGATGGAGAAGAAGGAACATCTAAAGAAACCTTGTCAACCTCTTCAGAAGATTCAAGGAAATCAACCTCCTACACAACAATATCATTATGGGGTACCTGATCTGAAGAATAAAGAGGGAAATGACATTCTAAAACATGATCATTGGGGAATGGTGGATTATCAAGATCTCCATATTGATCCAAAATATTAATCCAAAGAATGTGAGGATAGTTACAATGATCAATAAATTTCAAAACATCATTAGCAACATACATTGCAACAACCCTTAAAACATCACACCTTTGACAATTCCAATCAAATTTTTGGATACAATTATTAGGAGGGGGAACCCAACAATATAAATGTGGCAAAAATTGAAGGGATTGACGATGGTTGATGATGCAATCTCTCCATTGCTGATAGTTTCCCTTTCCCAACATTAGCAATGAATGATGACTTAAAACCCTATAACAAAATAATGATTTTTTTTCAAAAATACAAAGATATTGACCTTCAACATCAAATAGAAACTTCCAAAGATGATATGCAATTGAAAATATAATTCCCAAATTAAAAAAATATTTTTCAATCTTTAGGATGTCTAAGGAATCAAGAAAATGCACCAAATTCCAAAAATTCAATAAAACCCAAAGCTAAAACTAAAAGAAGTGACTAGACTAGTGAGAAAAGCTCTAAAATATCTTCTGAATGTTGCTAGAATCACCGAATTTTGAAAATCTGATGATAACTCAGAAGGTATTGGATTTTGAGTCCAAAATGGAGGGTTGAATTCAATTGACTATAGATTTTTATAATAGAAAAATATTGAAAAATGAATAGCACCACTGGGTAATGCTCTGAATTACCTTTCTGATGGTATCTTGTTTGCCATTTTTTTATATCCTAGCAAGAAATTATGCCCCTAAAAAAAATTTCCCTGTTAGGGCTTGCAGGCTAACTAGATGCAAAAATAAGCACCCTGGGCAAAGAAAAGTTGGCCCTCAATTCTTGATATGACAGCAAGCAACACTGGTAGAGAGAAAAAAAACTGCCTCCAGGCAGAGTGACGACCAAGCAGTCGAGGAGCAGTGTCAGGGTGGCACCACTTAGAGTGGTGGAGCACTCAAATCCTAATGGAACTGCTTCCTTAGTGAATGGGGCTTGAAGAAGATTCCCGCAGGAGCACTGTGGTTGTCAACAATTGATGGTGTTGGTCAACAAATCCCGACAATGTAGAGTGTAGAGTGGAGATTGGCAAAAAATGGTACAAAATTTTGGTGGAGGGAAACCAAGAACCAACGGGGGTACACTGTCAATACCCTAAGTGGGCCAACATTGTAATGAGTATCCCTTGCGAATCTTAAGAAGATGACACAAATGTACCTGCAGATTTTAATATTAAAAAATAAAAAAAATCAATGAAAATTTTCAATCTCATTTTAAAATATGTTTGGCGACTTGATAATAAGTGCCCCTGAAAAATAAATTCTTGCAGAATATAGCCAACAAGGATATAGTATTTTTTTAAATAATTTTTAATATTATAGAATTGCAATTAAAAATTAAAAAACACTTTTGTAAAAAGAAATTCCTATCATATAAAATAATATATGTGGAACAAAATAAATCCCAGATAGGAATATGATGCCAACAAAAATAAAATATCAACCCCTAATATTATATCACTCAAATGAAATTTTTTCCAGGACTATAGACAAACTATAGAATTTTTTTTTGCCAATAATATAAGCTCTAGATTCTTAGAAAGAGCCTATATATTTATTTTTTTTGCCTCAGGATGATGATTGACAATACTACGCGATTGACAGTACTACGTAGTCTATACGGATCGTACAGTGACCTAATCAGTGATGAAAAGTTTTGATGACCTCCAGGAAAAGATCTCCAATTTTGATAATTTGGCAGATAATCCTTAGGTTTTAAGGCCTTTTGAAGATAATGGAGAGATTGGATTGGACTCAATATTCTCAAGAAATTAGTTGCTCCCTAGAAGTAGACAACTATCCTGTAATGAAAACCTGTCCTGCCTTGATGATGATCTCTACAACCCAACTTTTTGAAGAGAGATGGATTCTCCTATGGCCCGTGCTCTAATACCATGTTAGAACATGGATGCACATGAATTCTAATGAAGTTGGCCAAAACTCACAAGATCTTAACCAAGAAGAACTCCACCCACACAAACAAGAAAGTGTTCCCACTCAAGCTTGCAATGAGATTCTATTATGAGAAATTGATATAATACAATGTACAAATGCCTAGAATATATAGGCAATAGATAAATCTAGAATGCAATATGATGTTGCTATGTGTCTTGATCTAACAAAATGTGACAACATGTAAACCCTAACTAACTACCTAGGGAATGATGAAGTGATTAAGATAAGTTCTAGATGATATTCTAGAAGGAATCTTATCTCCTAAATACATGGAAAGGATAATGACCCCATTATTAATGATTTTCCTAATAATGCAACCTAGGAATTAATTAAATATAATGCCTAAGTAAACTTATGCTAGTGTAATTAAATAATTATTTACACCAACAATTACAAGGGGTTTCCCCCAAGACAAAACCACTTAAAATACACAAGATCTTACATAAGGGATCCATAGATTTGGGGTTATTATAGACCATAGATAATATGTAATATGATTATTCTTGGAATCAAAATCATTTACCAAATACTCATGGTAATACAAATACAATAGAGGAATGAGACACGAATCCAACAGACAAAACTTTAAGGTCAACATTGAAGAGAACTAAATGTCTCAATCCAATGCATGATCCCAAAAAGGAAAACACATGAAAATAATTTGTTCATGATACAAAGAAGTATATAGGTATAAATAGACAAAATATGATAGTACATTTGTTTCCTTTACATATCCTTATGATAATGGGAACAACAAGGGTCGCCCAAAGAAAACTAATAAACATTTGATTATCTCATTCAAAATATGATAGTACATTTGTTTCCTTTACGATATAAAGGGTCTTTAGAGAAATTTTTAGATTGATAATAAAAATTATGTAAATAATGTATGACCAAATTCACTATAAGGAATATACAAATTGAGAAAATACTAAAAAATTCAAAAAATCAATAAAACTAAAATAAATAGTAAGAAAGAGAAAGTGAAATCTTGTGAAAACCATTTCTATGACACATTGGGGAGTCATCATGATGAAAAGATAACAAGTAGGTTCTATTATTAACATCCTAAGAACTTGAAAAAAGGAAAAATTAATATGAGAAAAGAGTAAAGATAAAAATCATCTTAGATGAAAACCACCTTTAGTGGCATGTTACACAAGTACACTAGTGAAAACCTATTTATAGAGACCATGTGTAATAAACTAGAATTCATCATATTACAAGTCCTAATCTATTTTACTTATCCTATTTACATGTCATTTTTTCATGTCTTCCACCCACTCTATTTTGCACATTGTTATATACTAGGTTTAAGTGACAACATCCTATTTTGGAATAAGTATTTCTTTATGCCTTTTTGCCAATTTAGTGACTAGAATACCTTTTATACTTGACAAGTTGCAATTTTCATTAATCTTCTATTGCCCCATCAATAAGCATAAAGACCAAACAATAACATGTACCTTCAAAATTCAAGCTATAGAATTGAAACATATGCTTTCAAATTTTTTTATTAATAAATTTACATTAATTTCTCAATAACATATAGTCAAACCCGTATTTTTTGCATCACAAAAATCTTCTTTTAATCCATGACTTGTCTTATGTGGGATGATTTCTTCCCTAAACTATGTGTGTTTCTTAAATGTGATGCTTCCTTCGTTGCATAAAATATGATCCAACTCCATCCTTTAGTCCTTTCCACAACTTGGCATGAGTCAGTACTACTGTATGAACTAGTTGACAATTTCTTTTCTTTTTCTTTGGTTTATCTTTTATTATTTTGATCTTCATTTTTATTTATCCTCTAAACCACACTATTCCTACTTGATCATTACATATCATGGTGTATTTTGAATACTATAAATTATAAAAAATTATATTTTTTTTTCTATGTTTGATGGTTGTCTCATCATGAAGCCACCAAAGTCATCAAATTACATCAAAGCATAAGAGATACCACATGTTTTCAATTAATGATAATTTACAATACGATTACAACTATCATTCCCCGAATGAGGTAAATCCAATAAGCATGATTACATATTACAACTTCCACCTCAATAAAAAATGAGGGGTAATTAAAATACAATATCAATTGAAATGAATAAAGCATGAAATGAAACTGAATCCCACGAGCTCTCCATCTGGAAATATTGTCCATAGGAACAAGAAGATGACCTAATGGATTAAGGTGCACATTCCACCCAACCATGTGATACCCAAAGGCTTAGCCCTCGTGTTAGGAGATAGTAACCAGGATTCCTAAACAAGACCATCTACCTCAAGACACAGGCTTCACATAACTAAACTGAATTAAATACAATTACAACATCACTTAACACAATGGTTACAATGCTTCTAGAGTTAAATAATCAATTGCATCACTGATACAAACATATTGCTGACTTAGGAGAAGTGTCATCACAATGTCACATGGGATATCCTGGTAAGTCTTCCTAGGTCTCGGCCCCCTTCTCGGGATATCTTGGAAACCTCTAACGACTCCCGGCCCCTCATGCAAACCAATGCAAAATCAATCATCTCTTGTAAAGATGAGATAATGATCTTTCCATTCCAGGCCTTCTCATCCCATCCCACGTCTATACAAGCCCTTGCGTCCATAAGTGAGGCAAAATTAATCTTGTTAAGTGTTTGATACAACCTAAACCTCTAATAAGTTTATTTACATTATCCCTGAATTAACTAACTTACAAAGAGTTACCCTTACACCACTTTGTGTGTCGGCCCTTATTGCAAGCCACTCCTCTAAGACAACATGTGGAATAACTCCACAACCCAAGGGTACACAAGTGCGACCTAAGGAGAATGACTCCCTATCCATGACATAAAGTCAACACACCCCGTTCATGATAACCGGTATCTAACTGGATCCAATAAGATGCACTACCCAAGGCAATTCATAGGTTGACTAACAAATTATGACAACCCACACAATCACGTGAAAACCCCATCTGGAAGACTTACATAACAATTAACTTCATTTGCCCAACATCACGAAAGACGGAGATTTCATAACGAAAAGACAAATTAGGCAAATTACTATCCTACTTTAGGATTTCCTAAATCCAATTGACTCAAATAACATTACTTGCAAATACTCAAGAGTAAATAAACTTAAATTTGCAACGTTGGGAAATTTAAAACAATAATTTAATTCCATGTTTCTCAATCATACATAATAATCAAAATCAACTTTTAAATAAAATCATTTGATTATAACATCAATTTTTTTGCCTCTATTATAATAAAAATAATCATCTTAAAAGAATTTATATTTAAATATAACTATATATTAAATATACATATAAAAATATATACTTAATGTATATACAAATATATATATATATATATATTTAAATATATACTTATTGTTTAAATATATATATTTAAAATCAACCAATTTAAATTCCACATTCCAAATTATTTAAAAATACGTAATATATACATTATATATATATAATA
>VDFB02221482.1:0-13407 GCA_007258455.2 Sequoia sempervirens | reverse complement strand
TGCATTGAAATTTCAAATTTTCACCAAATAGATTTTTCTTTTTTAAAACCTATTAGTTTAGAAACTACATTCAATTTGCCACAGATTCTATTGTTACATATTTTTGAAATAATATAGATAACTTATTCAAATTTTTATGTCAACTTGTTTAACTCTGATTTTTCTGAATTTTCATTGCCACTTAAGGGGCTGTTTTTTCCATGATGATCATGCACATACCCTCCTGCATAATCCTCACATACCATAAGAAAGAGATCATACATATTGTTGCATTTACATACATGTCCATATTCATATTGCATCACATCATAATCATAATGAATCTATAACATAAAAAATACAATAAAGGTAAATTAAGTGCATCCATCCATACATCATAACATAGAAAATCACATATATAAGCATAAACCATATAATATAAATCCATAATGTATCATGACATATAAATTATTTCATAATCATATAAATGCATAAAATCATAAGCATCACAATCGATCACATAGACATGCATATAACATAGGAACATAAATCATGAAATTCACTACCAAAATCATGCATCTTGCATATATATATCAAAAATGGTGTCATAGTAAAATATCATGATGTATCTCAAAATGGAGCTCATAGGCTCAAAATAAAAAATATCACTATCCAATACATGTATAAAATAAGGCTATCCTAAGCTGTCCACATCTCCTAATGTAGATGGTCCTAAAGAGGAATGTCTCCTACTATGGCTATGATCTTGAAACCCTATTTCCTTATCTCGATGGTCAGCCATATGGAGAGGGCCTAGGCTGAGAGTATCCTCCACCACTCTAAGTTTGGTGAGAGTTTGACCTACTATGGCTTTGGGTTTGTGTGTAGCTCAATGCCCTCTATGTCAATGGCACCTAACACTCATATAAATCATTGTAGTATCAATCATCCTATCCTACCTAGAAGAACTAATGGCCTAGCTCAGCCATAGGTCTATTGATAGTCAAAATAAAATCTAGATATTGTTGTTTGACCCTTTTTCTCCTAATGATGGACATGTCTCTCTCAATGGTGAGCCTATCCACCTCAACCTGTAATCGCTAGATCCATGCATCCATAGCCTGCAGTCATGCCTACAAATCTATGATATGTTGATCCACCAACATGTCTCCCTCTACCTCCTCCATAGCCTCCAAAATATGCACATCTTGATAGCCCTCACTCAGATCATCTCCCATCACAATCCCCTCCTGAACTACTCTCTCCTCCTCTCCCATCTCCTCCTCCCCCATCTACTTGACCTCCTGCATGGCCACCTCCTGCTCTCCCTCTGGTTTGGGTCCCTCCTACTTGGCCTCCTCCCTGATAGGTGAGAGCTTTCTAACTACTCTTTATCCTCTATCCCTCCTCCTCCTGACCCTTCCTCCCTTTTCTCCCCTACCATGATCTCCACCATCATCACCCTTGCCTCCTCTACCTCAATCTACTCCCCTCCCCTATCCACTATCCTTGAATCTGTCACATAAACCTCTACCCCTCCACTCCACTAGGGAAGACTGATCTTGATCACTCAATGGATCAAGCTTGTGCATGACCCACCACACATTGTACTTGAGCATCACCCCCACATCAGTAACCACTACACCAACAACCCATTAAATAGGATACAAATTGTCAATATCTTTCTTTGTCATCACTACATTGATCATTTGTCCCCACTAAGTGATCTTTCGCAAGGACCTAACAAACTCAATTATACCAATGTGAAGCCCTTGTCACTCCCTAAATTTTTTGAGCACCCACTCTAGAAGGTACCACTTGATAATGTGTAATGATTGCATGGTCCTCCCAATTAGATAACATTCCTACTAACAAAACGAAAAATGATCTTTGTCATCCTTCCATGGCTAACAATCCTAATACGGTCCAAACAAATGAAGTAAGAAAATCAATGGTATGATGCCAATACCCTACATCACCAACCCTATTCTGTGTGACTACTCCTCCATACAAGAACACATATGGAATCCTTGATCCTAGCTATCTCCCAATAGGAGGTCAAAACATAATGATGTGCTCCCAAGCCTAGATCATAAACAATATTGTCTCACAATTGATGGATTGTGCCCCTCTATAGGAAATATTATGCAACTAAAAGTATAACATGACTAGAAGACATGGCCCCCACACATACAACATCCCATGAGTCATCATGCCAATCAACATATCTCCCCATCCAATAGGTAATATATGTCCTTATTCGTAAGGAATGACGATCCCCCCATCATAATGCATAGAACCACAATGAGTCTCTCATATCTATGAGATAGCACATCCCATCGGATCTCATACTCCTCTATTTTGAGCTTCACAATTTCCTCATAATCAAATGACCTATGGATGGCACCAAATCCATGCTTGGGATCATACAAAAATTGTTCCCCACGAATTAGAACTTGCATAATCCACCATACATCCTCCAATTCCAATGTGAGGCCTCTTTTATCAATAGGTGGAAGGAGTTGGCCTCTGAGTGCCACCTCTCAACTATCATAGTCAGTGATCCCCTATTAGCCCTAATCGTGGGCATGAAAGTAGCATAGTATAAGCTAATGGCATGCAATTGATCTCTCTCATCGTCAAGTAGTTGATCTCATAGTTTGAAAGTAGACAACCAACTCTCCCGGGCATAAATGGGGTTGTATCTCACCTATGATCACAAGAAAGCACATTGCATCAATTGAAAACTCTAGCCAACCCTATTTGACCTTGAGCACAGAAGAAATTTTTTCCAAAACTGGGGCAAAAACCTAATCGATAAAATATGTTTCACTGTTTAACAAATGTGACTCACTAGTCACTAGTACATTTTGACCCATTTTTCGATGATTGTTTGTCAAAATTTTGACGGTTGTTCATCGCTATTATTCTGTCAAAATTTTGATGGCATTTGAAACGTCAAAATTCAGATGTTGGGTCAGAATTTTGACGTTTCAAATGCCGTCGAAATTCTAACAAAATAATAGTGACGAACGGCCGTCAAAATTTTGATGAATGATCATCAAAAAATGGGTCAAAATGTACCAATGAGTCAATTGCATCAAATGGCCTAACAAATGCAAATCACTAGGAAACTATGCCACGCATTTACGTATGTGACTTACAAATTCAATTACATTGTACGATCTAATACATGCATCACACAAAACACTTGCAGTATACAAACTAGCAATTGTGTCACATCAATACACATGCATCACATAATCACTCACATGTGACTCACAATGTCACTTGAATCATTCCAAATCACATTTTTGTTACATGAATCACATGTGTCGCACTTAACAGTTACATCACAATACATTTAACAAACCCTAACTAGCAAATGCATTACATTGAGTATATGCGGCAAACTTCCCCATTTGTAATGAATGTGATAAAAAATGCAACACACAACGTGCATTGCATCTGCTTTCCCTCATTGCATTGCATCCTTGGAGCCCTCTAGTTGTTTGTAGGTACAAACTATGAATTTGTGATGTGAGGAGTGTGGTACAAGCGATATCTTAACAACATCTCCATAGCAAAGTTACTCTCAGAACTCACTATTCACTCTAGTAAAAATACACAAATGACTAATTTTACACCCAAAATCCTATTTATACCCCCATAGGGTAGTGTTTCAACTAGACCCATCCAATGTTGAGTCCAAAACCCTAATGTGAATATCCTAAAGGTCTTGAAACTGAAGTCTTTTTATTGTAAATGTCTTTTGTTTATCAAAATAACTTTTCCAAATTTTTTGAAAGTTTTTCAAAATTTGCAAAATTTTCTAAGGGGGCATATGTCTATCTCATCTTCATCATGGAACAAGAGGGCCCATATTCTAAGCTGAATTTCTTTGATACAACATTTAGGTGACTTCACATTGTATCAAAGAGGGGAAACACTAAAAACATATCGTAGGCCTACAAACACCATTTTCTATATCAAATCCCCTTCTTTTCTACCTAATTAAATAATTTACTTATTTAATTATGGTCTAAAGTCATAAGTCTTCTATTAATTAAATAATTTTAATTATTTAATTAATTCACTTTCCCCTTTTATTCTTCCTTGACTAATTAATATTTATTTAATTGCATCAATAATTAATCCTTCCACTCTATAATTAAATAAATTCTCATTTATTTAATTATTTATTTTGATTTTCCTACTATAACTAAATAACTATTTTAATTATTTAATTATTCATTAGCCTTTTCTTGCACAATTTTCACTCCACTAGTAAATAATTATTTTTTATTATTTACTAATTTGTCTTTTACTCCACTTTCTAATTAAATAATTGTCTTTAATTATTTTAATTACTTTCCCTCTCCTTATATATTTAAATAATTATTTTAATTATTTAATTATTCACTTCTCCTCCAAAATTATAAAATTATTTAATTTTCTCTAGCCACCTCTTTTGTTGTGCTAAATCTTATCTCTTATCTCAAATAATTTCACCCTCGATAATATTTTATTACCTTTTAATCTCCATCGCCCATCCTTAACTAAACCCTATTTTTTCCCTAACCTTATTTTCTTGCTTCTCAAAGCAATCTTATCCATTGATCTTCATCATTCAATCTTAGCCCTTCATTCAAATTTTGGTTTCTATTAAAGAGACCTATTCCTTTCATTTCAAACCCTAGACAACCATTATCTTTGATATTTTGTTGTCACTATCACTAGGCTTATTCTTTCATACTACAAATCTGAGGACAAACAAGAATATAAAGCAAAAAGGAGAAGAGAAATGAAGGTGATTCAACCATGGCATATGAATTATGGTAATACTGCTTTATTATGCAAGCATATAAAGAAAAATGGAGAAGGGAAATGAAGCCGATTCAACCATGGTGTATGAATATGGTAATATTTATTTATTGTTGTTTATGTTTCTATGTTCATTTATGCTTCATTGTTAGATTAAGGTCTTTAGGGTTTTAGTTTTATGTATTTGATGGTTGATACTATTAATTCATGCATTTTACCTTGATTTTATGTGATTCTACACATATAAATCATGCATTATATGTAAAATTAATAATATTTTCCTTGTGATATTTGCAGTAGATGGTTAAGCAGACTAAATGATTCCTTCCATGTCAGAACTTTGGAGGGTGGATGAATCAACTTTAGAAGAGCTTGACAAAATTGGCAACATATTTGAAGAGGGAGGTACAGTTGAAATTTAGGTACCTGCAAATGATCCTTCTAAGCCTACAATTCAATTGTTAGATTGTGTAGATATAGATGTTGCACTTGAAGACTCAACTTGTAAGTTATACATTTAGATATTTTTATTTGAGGTTTTTTTAAAATAATTATACTTTTAAATAGTGGTCATAAAGAAAATGCTAGATCAATATATGAATGCACATTTATTAAATTATATTTAAGAAAATGCTCAAATGGCAATAGGCAAATTCACCTCCAGTAACTTTTTCACCTCCACCAACGGTGAATTTTTCACCTCCAACAATGGTGAATTTTTCAATGGTGAATTGTTCGCGGTGAATTTTCCTATAGCCAATACAAATATATATTCTTTAATATTTGATAGTCTTTAATATTTTATTTTAAATTTATTTAATCTAAATTGAAGATTCACTATATTTTTGTGTGATAATTAAATTTTTCTAACAAGTTGTCCACATGTTCTAAAAAAAATTATCATGGGTTTTTCCAAAAGACTTTTATTATTTTTAAGATCTTTGGAAGCTATAAAAGATTGATGAAACTTTTGTCATTAAATATGGCAATAGTTATCTAGAACATGTTTTTTTGCCTCTTACTAATGGTGGTTCCTTCTGGGTTTAGTTCATCTATCTAAAGACAATATATTTACATAATATTATAGTCAACAACGAGAACACTATTATGATATACTCGTACATATTTCTTGTGTGCAAATGTCAATGAGTATCTAAGTGTGTTAACTAGCTACAACACAAATAATCAATTTTTTTATAGGTTGACTTGCATACATAGTTATAAAGCAAGCAAGAGGGATCCACCATGCTTCAAAATAAAATATGTATAAAAAAATGAAATTTTGTGTAGCAAGGAGATTATTGTGGCAAAAAAACTTAGCAGCTTTAAAAATTGCTTAAACTTCACTAAAAAGACATTTATTTTGCAAAATTCAAAGATAAGATGAATCCAATGAGTCAATAAATGAATACATACAAGAAACAAGTTGAGTCTAGTTGTATTTGATTGATTTGAAAGAAAATTGGATGCAAAATGGCATCCTCATAATGCACTGATACTAATAGTCTGAAACAAAATGAAAATAGCAAATTCTTTTTGTAAAACTGAAAGTGCTGGGTTTTTGGCGAGTTTTTCATCTATGATTTTTTGTCTATGAATTTTGCTTCATATTTTTAATGGTATTTTAGTTTTTATTAGCGATGAAACAGTTACTATATGTAAAGGAGATTAAAGAAGAATTCAAGCCAAGAGCTTTTAGGCAAGCAACAAAGAAAGAGATTTTTCCAAATAAACAAACTAATTTGTAGTTTGAGATTGCTGAATGTAGCTTTGCCAGGGAGAGTTATGGGTCAATACGCACAAGGTTGTTGGTTTTCTAGTTTATTAGATTAAGGAACATGTAAATGAGCATCACTTGGTCCCTTTATAAGTGATATGATTTCAACCATAGTGATATCACTTGGAAAGTGCATTTGTTGCTTTTAGAGTGCTAGAAACCTGATAGACAAGCTGCAAACAAAATTTCAGACTTAGAACAATTTATTGATGTCCCATAAGACACTGTATAGATTTATGGCTAGCAGATGTATGCAATGATGATGAAAATGAGACCTGTATGGTCACTAAAACAGCCCAACAGACCTGTAGAGCTGCTTTTACGGCTAGGGGTGAAGTGATACAGCTGTAGCAGGACTGTAAAGCTGGAGCAAAGGCTGGACAAAGCTTCATCAGCAATAAATTGTGTTGCATCTGGCCTCCCAAGTTGGTGCACTCATTATGAATGCCAATCACATACCCAAAAATGCAATAAATGATGTATAAAAGCTCCCTAATTGGCTCTAATTTTGGTTCACAGCTCCTTGTGATGAAGCAACAACAAACTCTGAAAATTCTAAGAAAAACCAAAAAATAAGTTTAATTTGTAAATAAGTTTTGCAACACAAATGTAGAAGACTGGTATTATTAAGGACAAAGACAATACAGAAACACAGCATGTGAGGATCAGCTTAGTGAAAATCCTATACAAGAAGCATCAAGAAGTTTTGTGTTGCAATATTGTAGATAGAAGGTAAAAATAAACATTAAATGGCCAGATTCTTTATACTAACCTTGAAATCAAAACAAGAAGCTAGATTAAAAATATAAGAAAACCCTTGAATAAAGCACTTTTGAAGAAGTATGGGAGACACTTCACCCTGAGATAAATAATGCTAGCCTTCATTGCTGTTTTGTTAACAAATTGAGTTGTCTGCAGAAATAAAGTCATCAGTTCTGGGCAACAGTAGAAATTGGTTTTACGCTAAACAGACCCCTTTATCTTGTCTCAGATTCTTCAGTGAAAATTTTCTGAACCAACATTCAAAACCGACTGGTAATCCATGACTTCTTCAATCTTCTAGAAATTATTTACCATTTTGTTAGGGTAAATATACCTACCCTGTTTTGTTGGTTCATATCTTTTTGGAAAATCCATCCGTTAGAATGTATCACTTCCTTGTTTAGGATTGATTAAAAAACAATATATCTGAAAATGCCTTATTTAGAAGTGTTGGTCTACAGAAATATACTAAAGCCACTAAGTTCTTTTATTGGTGGAGACTTAAAAGTTAATCCCAAGAAAATTAAAATTCTATTCTTGGCATTTACAATAAGGACCTAGATTTTCTGGCTTAATCGCAATTTCCATTTTCTTAGCTATATGTTCGGCCTGTAACTTGTGCTCATTCCTTCATTAATAAATCAACGGTTTCTTAAATCCTATTTCTTAAATTATGACTGTTTTGTATGTGCATTTCTCTGTATTTTGTTTGGCTTTTCTTGATATACAGCGCATGTATTTCATCATTTCATATGGCTATTCTTTAGATAGAATATATGTTCTGAATATCATTCGCCTTTGGAAACTATATTAGTAAGTTCCACATTTGAGATACATATTATAACCGCATTAAATGAAGGGTCTTTGGTTATGTATAGAAAAAGTATAGTTTCACAGTCAGCCGATCTTTAAACCTCGACCTCAGGCATCTTGTTAATTCACTATGATTGACAGAGCTTTGCCTAAACACTAAATCACAGTTGAAGTATGAACTGTTTCTGTGTTGTATAATGGCATTGGTGACAAGGTTTGCTTCAGTAATGTTTCAAATTCCATACCTCAATTTACTGGTATGCAGATAATTTTAATATTTCTTCACTCTGCCATCAATATTCCTACATACTAAGAGGATGTAGGAAAGAATAGGCAATATCTCTAGCAATTCAAAACACTTCAAACAAAATTCATGCCGTCCAGGCTTTTTGAAAAAAAAAGGAAACTATTATATCATGATTTCAGAAGAGTCAATAAGATCTTCAACAGTGGAATTTAATTTTGAAATGCCTGTGATTGCCCTAAATCAAACAGACATACATGAGATTTGATGTGTGCATAAAACTCATATGGACATGGCGAGAAGCCTGGAAGTATGTTGGATGTTGAATCTAAATTATTTCTAATTGAGGCTTGTACTAGGCATCATCTAATATCCACAGTAGCTTGTTTTTGGGATTGGAATGTAATTGAAGAAGGATGACATGCTAGCAGTTCTCGAGGTTTCGTGGGAATGTAAGCCCGATTTCCAGGAAGCTCTTACTTATAATTTGCAGCTTTTGGAGAGGAAGTAGAACTTGCAGCATGAGTTCTCATGTCAGCTAGAACCATAAGATGAAAAAATAAACAAAGATAATGCTTACTGTCAGCCATTTAGAAATAGCCCTAAATAAATTATGCTCGAGTAGTTGTTTGAAATTCCTTGGTAAGTTCTCTAATAAACCACAGGAAACATAAGTAACGAGAGCCACGTCACGTGGGAAAATGGATTGAAACAAATACTGTTTAATATCATTTAGATTAGCACAGAGATTTTGTTAGAGGACCACTCTGGGTTTAGGTAATTTGCAAGGCTCAGCTTAATCCCTTATGAAATCTGGAAACCATATAAAGCGAATGGAAAGAAATATCCTAAAACAAAACCTTTAACCTAAATGCTCATTCGTGTCTAATTTGTGTCTAATTTGCAACATGGTAAAGGTGTTTTTGAATCCTTTGTAATCTCTTCATACTTAGCAGTCTTTGTTCATCAAATGCTCATTTGTAGCCACCAACGGCTTATTGTAACCTCTTAAGGCTGCAATTTTGTATGAGTATTTCTTCAATAGAATTTCTATGTGCATTGACAATTACAAAAAAAACAGCATGTTACTTTAAATGGGCGAAGGTGTGGACTTCTATTAAACACATACAGTCAAATTGACACTATGCTCCTGCATCCCGCAAGTCTGTCTAAAATGAGTGCCTTTGGAATAGATTATGGACATTCATTAATATGTATGGTCAGATGAGTGCCTTTGGAACAGATTATGGACATTCATTAATATGTATGCAAAATGTGAACTGTTTACTGCAGATTCTACTGGAGTGATTACAACAAGGAATTATACAAAGTAAACAATAAAGTATAAACAAGATAATTCATATCAGCAATCAGAAGATATTTCTATTCATTCATGTCCAATTACAATATGTTTAGGATAGTAATGCCTGCGGTTCCCATTGATGTATACAAACATAATATTTATAGGGCAGCCGATGGTTGCTGAGAACTGCCAGCCGTCAGCAACTACTTGCCGATTACATCAACTAATAATTATTTATTTTGCTGATTACAATAAGATTTACTTAGAATATTAGCCAACTACATCAACCTCTCCAAAAAGACTACTTGTCGATTACATCAACTAATAATTATTTATCTTGCTGATTACAATAAGATTTACTTAGAGTATTAGCCAACTACATCAACCTCTCCAAAAAGACTACTTGTCGATTACATCAACTAATAATTATTTATTTTGCTGATTACAATAAGATTTACTTAGAGTATTAGCCAACTACATCAACCTCCCCAAAAAGAAAGTTGTTTGGCAAACAAAATTGGGAGAGAACAATTAAACATACTATCTACTGAGAGGATGGGTGAGAAGACGTCCCTACAGCCAGGTGGACGGAGCTTGGAGCGGATGTCTGAGAACCAAGTTGGCGAAGCCGGTAAACTTCCTCTGTCTGGAGCTTGAGACAATGTGTTGCTAACAATTCCCTCTGTCTAGCCAGCTTCACCATTTGCACAGCCTTTGTAAATTGATGCTTGATCCTCTCAATCTCTTTGCCTTTCTCCTCAAGCTGACTGTTTTTCTCCACCAATTGTATATCCTTGGCATCCACTTTTGCTTTTTTGGCCTCAGTATGGTATGCTTGTTGAGGTAGTTGTTCTTGTAAGTAATGAGTAAGTGCATCGGCCTCGACATGCACCTTTTGTGATATGGATATAGCCTCATCTATTTTGCTGGCAAGCTGATTATTAGAGACTTGTTGACGCTTCAGCTTGTAAAACAACTTCCGGAATTCAATCTCCATATCAAAGAGAGCTGAAATGAATTAAATAAGTTATCATTTGTTTAATTATTGATTGTTATTTATTATCTTTTTCTTCTATAATTAAATAAATCATATTTAGTTAATTATTTCCCACTTTTCTCTCCACTATTAAATAATTATTTTAATTATTTACTAAATTGTCTATCTTTTTCCTCTACTTTTAATTAAATAGTTATTTTAATTAAAAGTCAACTTTTCCCTCTTCTTCTATAATTAAATAATTAAATAATTGGTTTAATTATTTAATTATTCACTTTCCCTCCTAAATTATTTAATTTACTAATAATTAAGTAAATTATTTAATTTACAATTATTCACTTTCCCTTTCCTATATTATCTTAATTAGCTCTAATTAATTGGGTGGAACCACCAAGATAGAAGATTTGGATATAGGAGTGGTTCCATCAATTAAATAATTAAATATTCTCTACTTAATTATTTACCAAGTAAATTAAATAATTTAGGAGGAGTGACACCAAATAATTAAACCACCATTTAATTATTATTTAATTATAGAAGAAGAGGAAAGTTGACTTAACACCAAAAAATAACCATTTCACCAAAAGCAGAGTGTTATCGCATAATTTAGTAAATACCAAAAATAATTATTAATAGTGGAGAGAAAAAGTGGGAAATACTCAAACTAAATATGATTTATTTATTTAAAGATTGAATTCCGGAAGTTGTTTTACAAGCTGAAGCGTCAACAAGTCTCTAATAATCAGCTTGCCAGCAAAATAGATGAGGCTATATCCATATCACAAAAGGTGCATGTCGAGGCCGATGCACTTACTCATTACTTACAAGAACAACTACCTCAACAAGCATACCATACTGAGGCCAAAAAAGCAAAAGTGGATGCCAAGGATATACAATTGGTGGAGAAAAACAGTCAGCTTGAGGAGAAAGGCAAAGAGATTGAGAGGATCAAGCATCAATTTACAAAGGCTGTGCAAATGGTGAAGCTGGCTAGACAGAGGGAATTGTTAGCAACACATTGTCTCAAGCTCCAGACAGAGGAAGTTTACCGGCTTCGCCAACTTGGTTCTCAGACATCCGCTCCAAGCTCCGTCCACCTGGCTGTAGGGACATCTTCTCACCCATCCTCTCAGTAGATAGTATGTTTAATTTTTCTCTCCCAATTTTGTTTTCCAAACAACTTTCTTTTTGGGGAGGTTGATGTAGTTGGCTAATACTCTAAGTAAATCTTATTGTAATCAGCAAAATAAATAATTATTAGTTGATGTAATCAACAAGTAGTCTTTTTGGAGAGGTTGATGTAGTTGGCTAATACTCTAAGTAAATCTTATTGTAATCAGCAAGATAAATAATTATTAGTTGATGTAATCGACAAGTAGTCTTTTTGGAGAGGTTGATGTAGTTGGCTAATATTCTAAGTAAATCTTATTGTAATCAGCAAAATAAATAATTATTAGTTGTTGTAATCGGCAAGTAATTGCTGATGGCTGGCAGTTCTCAGCAACCATCGGCTGCCCTATAAATATTATGTTTGTATACATCAATGGGAACCGCAGGCATTACTATCCTAAACATATTGTAATTGGACATGAATGAATAGAAATATCTTCTGATTGCTGATATGAATTATCTTGTTTATACTTTATTGTTTACTTTGTATAATTCCTTGTTGTAATCACTCCAGTAGAATCTGCAGTAAACAGTTCACATTTTGCATACATATTAATGAATGTCCATAATCTGTTCCAAAGGCACTCATCTGACCATACATATTAATGAATGTCCATAATCTATTCCAAAGGCACTCATTTTAGACAGACTTGCGGGATGCAGGAGCATAGTGTCAATTTGACTGTATGTGTTTAATAGAAGTCCACACCTTCGCCCATTTAAAGTAACATGCTGTTTTTTTTGTAATTGTCAATGCACATAGAAATTCTATTGAAGAAATACTCATACAAATTGCAGCCTTAAGAGGTTACAATAAGCCGTTGGTGGCTACAAATGAGCATTTGATGAACAAAGACTGCTAAGTATGAAGAGATTACAAAGGATTCAGAAACACCTTTACCATGTTGCAAATTAGACACAAATTACTTTCATATAAAGTAATTAGCTGTCAAGCTGGGCGATAACCTAAAACAAAACCTTTACCATGTTGCAATTAGACACAGATTACTTTAACTAAAAGCTAGTGTTCCAAAAAAGAGATCGCACTATACTGAAGAGAGAATCTTAACGTGTTCCAAAGAAGAGATAGCATGAATTGCTTCAAATAAATCTCATGCAGCAGTGTTAAATAGTTTTAACCCTAACTTTATTAAAGGAAAACACAAAAACTAATAATTTAGATTTGTACAGTTACCCGTTTGTCCAGCTTCGCTCTACTCTAGGGCACAAAGAAAGGTGGAAAAGTTTCAATAAAATGGCAGTAGAATAAAGAGAAGTGAAAATGCCATTGATAAAGAATTTCCTTATAATATAACATTTTAAGGGCATATTTTTTACACAGCGTGCAACACCCATCTTTGAAATCAAATTCAATATATGAAAAAATGTTTTAGAATCTTTACCTCCCACGCAGGTGGGATGTGCCATCAGCGCGCTTCCAACACCACGACCACAACGCTAACAACACCTGAAACTGTCACCCTTTTTGTGTTCAGTTCTGTAGCGAGAAAACCCAAATTTAAAATAAAAGTTATACA